>JANIJG010025463.1:0-12678 GCA_024611175.1 Megaceryle torquata
AGATCTGATGGTCCATCTAAACCCTCACCAGGGTACAGGATAGATCTGAAAAATTACTTGATCTTTCCAACCTATAATACTCTCATTTATTCACTAGAGTATGACGTTTGTCATTTTTTGCATCAGCTTAGAATTGTTGACTCATTTAGTCTGTGATTCACTGTAGTTCTGTATCTTTCTCCAAAGAACTCCTGCCTACTCAGTTGTTCCCATCTTGTAATTGTACAGTTGTAGGTTCCTGCTTTGCAGCTATACTTATATAACTGCATCCTATTTCCAAACTACTTCTTCCACTTGCCAAAGTCATCTTGATTTATATTTTTGTACTCCAGAATGCTTTTCAGTCCCTTTGTGGCTTGGAATTGCCTCTGTAGAACCTCAGCTAGTGTGAATGAAGATACTAATTCTTGAACCTTGAAGTATATATTCTTCACTTTTGATAGGGGACTTGAGTACTTTTGGAAAACTGTTTTTCAGACAGCTTTGCATCTGACTTTCAGTTATTAAGTTAAGGCTATCTCTGACATGTATGATTCTCAAAAATTATGGGATCGTTTTTAAAGTAGTTAAATCTGTGTCTGTTCTATCCACACAACATATCCTGCCACAGTAATAAATTTCACTGCTTTAGCATGAGGGTTTTTTTACAGAAATAAACTAAAAGCTAATTAAAGCTATGCAAGTCTGAGTGCTTATCCTAAACATTGTTGTGTTTTCTGCAGTCAAATTAAAATAGTCCATCCACACTTTAATGTGAAACTTATGCTTTATAGGTATATGAAGCAAGCATCTGCAACTAGACATTACCCAAGAAACTTAAAAATAGCTTCCTACTGATTATCAATAATTTCAGAATTTATGTGTACCTATTTACTGCTGTTGGCAAATGTTGCCAGTAAAACCGTGAAGGGTGGAAATGATCATTGTGTATTTAACAGAGAGAAGTTTTGCCTAAATGCTCTCATCTGTTATGTTGGGTGTTGCAAGGAAGAACATCTTTTAATATTTTCCTACCAGACCTAATTTCTTCAGTTTTACTACCAAAAACTCACACAAGAGTTTGGAGTATAAAAGAAAATGTTTGAGATTCTTGTGAAGTGTGTGTTTGGTTGTTTTTTTTTTTTTAATAGATTCCTTTCCATCACATCTCTAAATAGTTGCTGACAATTGATACTTTGATTAATCCTGCTAAAATTGCTTGATTGAACTAATCATCTACTGAGATATTCTACCTAGAAAATTATTGTATCTCTCCTTTCTGAAGAACACATTTGAAACATGGTTTGACTGTAGGTCGCTTAAAGTAAAGAAATTTTTTTATGAGCTTCTGGATCTATTAGGTTGGGCAGTCACCAGGGGTTACAGACTGTCCACATACAAAAGTATGGGAAGGTGAATTAGTAACTTAACAGTTGTTAGGATCCTTCCTACATGATAGACTTCTGGTGGGGTGGTTTATATTCTGTTCTTTCAATGACTTCATGTCATTAAGCCTATTCTGAGTTTATCTTTACACCTGAAGTGCCTGTCTGCAGAATATAATAGATCTGACAAAGTGACTGTAGCCAAATGCTTACCTGTGTTGGGTGATGAGATTCAATATATTTCTTCTACATATACCTGTTTTCTCTCTTATATTTTGTTGACCATCATTCCAGTTACTACTGTAGATATATTTTAAGTTTCCCTCCCTCTTTGATTTAGGATAGTCTGTTGGGTTACTTTTGTGGCTCCATCTTTAAAGGTGTCTCTCATTCAAACTTGAAGAGTATTCATATGATATAAATCAGGAATTTATCACCTTTCCAAAATGAGATGTTTGTAATTTCATAGAATCATAGAATGGTTTGGGTTGGAAGGCACCTTAAAGATCATCTAGTTTAAACCCATCTGACATGGACAGGGACACCTCCCACTAGTTAGGTTGCTCAAGGCCCCATCCAGCCTGGATTTGAAGACATCCACTGACAGAGAATCCACAGTTTCCTTGGGCAACCTGTTTTGGTGTCTCACCACCCTCGGAGTGAAGCATTTCCTTCTTATTTCCAATTTAAATCTACTCTCTTGTACAGCTAGCTGGTGGATTTTAATGAGCACAACTGGGTATAATTCCACTCCTGAAATGAATAACTTGTATCTACTTGTTTTCTTGCTTTGGTAAAGCCAGGGCTCTGAAAGCTGATCATTCTGGAAAATGGGGCTGTGGGTGAAAAACCTTCAACACATTGCAAGAAAAATGGATTGAGTTCTTCCTCCCCATTCACACTTTTTAATATATATATATATAAAATATTTTTTTCTCTTCTCCCTCCTTTCCCTTGGACAATGCATTAGTGGATGAAATAGTAATACTAAACCTTGGTATGGACTTGAAATGTAATACTTGAAATCTATTTGCTTAACGTTAAGAGTTGTACAATTCTACCTAATTCTTATGTGTTTTCTTTTTTTCCATTTAGAAGCCATCTTAAACTAAGAGAACCTGTAAGCCATACACCAGAGCAGATGTATCAGCTCATATCTATCTAGTTATGTTTGGCAAAAAGTTTACTTTGGTTTAATAAAGTCTTACAATAGTTTTAACAAATAAGTGTTTAAATTCCTGAAACAATCTTTTGCCCTATGGCTATTTAATTTATATCTGGTCTATAATAGTCATCAGGGTGCTGGCTGAGTGAGATGAGACTATAAGTATACAATTACCTTTATATTTCTCATCTTGCCTTTCCCAAAATAAGTTCTTGTAAGTATTATTATTCTTAATAAGTATTTATGCTAATAAGAATTGACTTCTCTTTCTACATTTAATTTTAAGTCATTCTTTTATTAATCAAAACTTGAATCAATACACAACTTTTAGTGTAGTAGATGTTAAACTTACCCATTTTAATAGGAAATGCCTCTACCAGACAAATTCTGTATGCTTTGTGAGTAGTGCTTCCTGTTGAAGACAGAATATTGGATGGGATAGACAATTAGTGTGACCCAGTAGAGCATTTCCTACGTGATTCTCAGTCTTAAAAAAATAACTGAATTCTGGATGGGCTATGCAGGTAGAACCTGAGCATGTTTTATCCTTGGATGTTCCGGTGTGTGGTTTTTGTGTGTTGTTTGTTTGTTTTTGTTTTAATAAGGTATCCCTTTAGTGCAGAACTGCTGGCAAGGCAGTAGATAGAAGTCTATTTTTGTAATCTAGAGGCAGGAAGACAGGGTCTGTTTATTTGTAGTACTTCTGTGATGGTAAATCCAAGAATGTCTCAAACTCAGTTTAGTTAGGTGGACAAAGTTAAGAATTATGATACTGAGATTCAGTCTACCATAAATTTATAGAGGTTGACCTTTTAGGTACTTACCCTTAGGCAGAAGTATGCCTGCTGCCTGCTAGCCAAGAGCAATATAAGTGGCAGACTGATTTAACAACCTGAAAAGTAAAAATTCTTTTTTAATATCAGTGGTCTCATTTTGTTTTCTGCTTCCCGATTAAAAGTCTTGTTTCATGATTATTCCTTTTTCTCAGTAGCATCAGTTTGATGCATGGATTACTAACCTGCTGTAAATCTTTTAACTGGGGTACTTATCAGAGCCCTTCAAGGTGTTTTAAAAATAAAAGAGCAAATTGAAATGTCTCCCGCTTTACTGAGGCAACTACAACGTTTCATCAAAAGCAAAATAATGTAAATCATGCTTCTCTGACCTGTTCTTCATCCTTAGACTCTTGATCTGCTCTTGTGTACCCCAATAGCAAATGTGGCACGAGAATCCTTGTCAGCAAATGGAAGTCTGAATGAAATAACATCATTACCTTATGGCAAAAACCATATGGCTTTGCTGTCCCACATAAAAAAATGAGTCCATTAAGATTTGGCATAAATTCATCTACTGATGTGCACTAGGAAGTGGCTAAAAGTATTAGTCTGAATTTTAATGAAATAATTCCTTATTAAATCTCAGAGTCTTCTACAAATAGTTTGTTTGGTTTTTTTTCTTAGTGTCTTTGAGTAACCTGTAGAGATGGAAGTTTTCTATGCTGAGGCTTAATGTGGCTTGTGACTTTAGAAAGCCCACAGTGAAATATTTTAACTTGTTTATATTTTCCTCAGGAATTGGGGGGGGGGGGGGGGAGAGAGACCTTGTTGACAAAGACTTCTAAGCTTTTGGACTACATTAATGCAAACATTCATAAACCTGGAGTTGTTCACTCTTATAAACTTGAAAAACTCACTAGTCTTGTAACTGAAAGGATGGTATTCATCTGTGTAGAAGTCTGGAAACTTTGAAAAAAATCTGTTTTTAAAGAGGTGTAGACTTTTCACGTTAATGCAAATACTTCTTTCTTTCCCCAAGGAAGAATTCATACTATCTCCAACTAGTAATTCACATTTACCTAAGCAGAGAATTTTCTAAAACAGCTTTTAAAGGTAAATTCAGGTGTGGTAGCCATTAATTATTTTTTTAGATGATTCTTTCTGTTTAAATGGCCTGTTTAATCATGGAATCATTAAGGTTGGAAAAGGTCTCGAAGATCATCAAGTCCAACCTTCTACCAGCACCCCCATGACCACTAGACCATGTTGTGAAGCACCACATCCACCCATTTTTTTGAACACTAAAGTTAAGTTACAATTTTATCTTATGGTGGGGAGAAATAAGAATCCGTTGTTTCCTTGAAAGCTTGGAATAAGTCCTTTTATCTGTTTTCCTTCTTTAAAGAGAGCATTTGCAGGACTTTTCCATTATAATCTATGGAAAAATTACAGTAAGATATTTTGAATACTGTTTTAAAGTTAGCCCGATTCTTAAATTTACGTTATTATTTTGGGCTAACATGGTATTTCTTTTTTGTTCTTTGCCCTGTCTGTTGAACTTGAACATTAGTTTCACTTATTCTCTTCACAGTTCCAAATTTACAAAATTCAGAATGTCAACCCCATGTTGTTGTGTGGTGGGGTTTTTTTTGTTTTTTGTTTTGGTTATTTTTAAATCTATACCAGGAAGAGATTTCTAAAATCAAAACCTGTGGTGTCATTGACAAATTAAAAAAAAAAGGCGGGGGGGTGGTGAAAGCAGTCTCTGGAGATCATCTTTGAGCAGGAGATTAAACTAGAAGAGCTGTCTTCAAAGTTAGAAAAAGTTTCACAGGGTCTTGTCCACTCAAGTTTTGAAAATCTCTGTGGATGGTGGTGTTGCAGCCAGGTCCCCAACCAGCCTGTGCCTGTGCTCTGCTCCTCTCCCTATGGAGAATTTTTTTTAACTTGTATCCTGTTGACATTTCCTTTGCAGCATCTCATGACCACTGCTTTTTGTCACTTCACTGCATAGTCCAAGCCTGTGTTTCTGAAACCTGCCTGTTTGGTAGATAGTGCACTGCAGGAGTGCAGTTAGATCTTCCTTCTGCCTCTCCAGCAGAAATATACCCAGTTCCCTTTGGTCTCATCCATATTTCATGTGCTCAACTTCCTGAACTCAGTGTCCCTAATATACGTCTCTAACATAATTGCTGTATTTTGCCACAATATTCCAGGTCAAATGGTACTTTATGGCAGTATGTGCAACAAGGTATTTATTTTAAAACTGTTTACTTCAGTCTTGAAAGACTCTTGTCAGCTGGGCAAAGCAAAGGGACTAGTAAAATGCATGTGCATAATCAGGTGTCAGTGTTAACATTCTTCTGTGCTGAACAGAGACGTTTAAAAATCTCCAATCCTGCTACCATTGTTGTTAAAGGCTTTTGACCCTGTTGGTCTGTTAGTCTGCTGAGAACTGGATGTAGCCTTGAAATTCCCTTTCTCAGGACTGCAGAGGCAGAATGTGCTGATTCTGGAAGGGCTGATACTTTGAGATTAGTAACAGGACTTCTTTCCTCCATGTCTAGCTGCTGCACTTTTTTTTTTTTTTTTCCTCCTTTCTTTATGTTTTCTTTATAACAAAAATGAGAACAAAGTTTGAAACTTCTATCAAAAACTATTCTAATTCTTATAAAACTTTTTGATCCATGTTATAAATGGGGAAAAGTTCATATGTTTCTGTCTGGTACTCGGGAATTTTTATAAAGTCTTCTGATCTTGTTGCAGCAGGGATTGCTTATTTGTATAATTTCACGTGTTTTGTTTTTACAAATTTAGAATGTCTATACTCAGTTTCTCTTCCTAGTCCCTTATTTCTGTGTTCTGTTTCTCTAATAAATCTATTTTCCAGTCTTATTTTTATGAACACCAGTAAGTTTCTACTCAACTGATGTTCACAAAAATAAACCTGGAGTATAAGAAATGGCATATATCTCATTTTGTCTTTTTCTGTATTTTTCAGAAGCAGATATATTTATTCTTTATAAATAAATCTATTCGCATTTGATAGAATGTTGAAGTAGTATGAAGATGCTTTAAAAGTTGGCATTTGGAACTGTAGAGGATAAAGTCATGATAAGGATTGAGTTCCTGATACCAAGGTAGAGATGGATCATGAGGGGCTTTGGAAATAACAAACTTAATATTTAAATAGGCAACGTATGGTCAAACAGGGAAAAGAAAGAAGGGCAGGTAGAATTGAGTTTAGATGGAAATAATACCTAGGTAAGCAGGTACCTAGCAGCTCAGAGTTCATTAATTATAAGCACTTTTTTTATAGTATTGGATGACTGTAGGTCCTATAGAGTCAGTGAGGCTGGGAAGTGGGAAGAGAAGATTGCAGTACCATTGCTTGACATTGGTAGATGTTTTTTTTTTGTTATTATTATTTTTCGTTAGTAGTTTGCTTTATTACAAGATAATAATAAATGTTAGTCATTAGGGTTAAGAGAGCTGTCAGCTTTCTAGCCAAATTTAGGCTTCTTATTTAGGCAAATTATAAACTGTACTTTTCTTCCCCTTGATATTCTGAACTGGCAAATAAGAAGCAGTTTCTTATCCTTTTTATCATCCTTATGACATTTAAGAAACTATGTGTTAATATTTCTTTCCTTTTTGCACTCTGTAATGCAGATCTTCTCCTTTCACAACTAGAAGGCAGCTAGCTCTTCCTCCAAAGCCCATAATGGAAGTACATGAATTGCAATAGAATATGTATGAGGAAGAAGATAATCTATCATTATCTTGTGATGACATGTTCTGTTTTTTCTCTCTGTCCTGCTCCACCCTTATTGGGCTGTTTACGCCACCTTCTGCTTCAAACCTTGTCTGTTTATCCAGCTGAAGGCAAAGGGGGCAGGAACCTTGAGTTGCATCACTGTTTTCCTATGCCCTTTTTTCCTTGTAGACATTAAATAGGCTTTTTGATTTGGGCTCAGGAAAAGAATCACATGCTCTTTATCCCATAAATACTGTTAGCTTTTACAACAACAGGGATTAAAATTCTTGCATGGGGAATGTGGAGCATATTGCATTGTGTGTGTCTAGAAATGTGAAGTCTGAAACCGTCTCTAAGTTTTCTACTTCACTGATCATTTAAATTCATTTGATCTAATACCATATTTAGTTAATTTATAACTTATTTTTGTGGTAGACAATTATAAATATAGTATTGTCTTGTGTAAAATTTTTTTAAAACCTGCTAGATTGTCTTGGAATGCTATTCTGGAGGCTAAAATGTCAGTATAAACTTGACAGAATCTTGCATAGCTTTCTGTGGGTGCTAAGCCAGCTCATTGAAAAAGGAGAAAAGCCACAAAATCAAGGGAAGTCAATAATGCAAATAAGAATTCAATATATTTGCCAGAAGGAAATTGATAATCCCCTCTCCCCTTTTCATTCTTTTAATTTCAGTGAAACATCTGTGTATTAATGCTTTACTGCTGAATTGTCATCAGTCTGAATGACCTTTGAAATAGATAGTACAGTAAACAAATTTCTCTTGCATATATGGAACCTAGAATGCTGCTGAGTGGAAATTTCCTTTTTTTGTCTTGAATTCTTCTCTGCTAAAATGTGATGTTCCATTTTCTTACTGGAACAGAAACAGGGACTGGTGTTGTAAATGGGTGTTGTTCTACCTTTATATGTCTGACCTATATGATGTTATGCCAAAGGAAGTGAGAATGTTTTGGTATGTATTTGGAGAAGCCAAGAAATTTTAAAGTAATAATTCTGTAATCTGCAGGTTAATATTCTGGTATGGCCTTTGCAGTGTGGAATTCTCTGAATTTTTCTTAAGTTTCTATTTATAGTTCAAATGTTACCTTTGTTTGCAGCTTTCCCCAGTGTTTTATATCATGATGACTGATTAAGACTCTGGCCTTGACTATGTTTTCTTCAGCATAATTTTGAGTTCATGCATATAAAAAAACCTCCTAATACTCTGCTTATATGTTCTGATACTGACTAATGCTTAATTTTTGTCTTTGTAGAAAATGTTCCAGAAGAACTAAGAGAACCATTTTACACAGACCAGTATGACCAGGAGCACATTAAACCACCTGTTGTTAACTTGCTGCTGTCCGCAGAACTCTACTGTCGTGCTGGGAGCCTTATTCTCAAGAGTGATGCTGCAAAACCACTTCTAGGTCATGATGCTGTTATACAAGCCCTGGCACAAAAAGGCCTTTATGTCACTGACCAAGAAAAGTTGGTGACTGAACGAGATCTTCACAAAAAGCCAATTCAGATGGTGAGTGTTGAAAGCATGTTATGTTTCTTCTATTTTTCTGTCTACTTCCAATACCTACATATCTTTAACGTGCATCATTATGTTGCCCTAAACCCAACAAGTATTTTTCTCAAGAGTTAAATGTGATTCATTACTTGGAGACTTATGATTATTTTGGTTTGTTTTTTCCGTCTCCTCATAGCTGTGAGTGCAGGTGTATTTCCTCTGTACTAATACTTGAAAACACCTATCATTTTACTTAGTTCAAATGTTAAAATTGTAAATATAGCAGTGACAATATGATCACTTTGATTTCAGTTTTACAGCACTGTCAGTGAATGTGTTGGAAAAGTGGTTTGAAAATAGTTGCCTTTTTTTCTTCTCCTTATGAGAATCTTTGGTTAAAAGCTTAAAAAAAAAAAAGGTTTTGATGACCAGGGCAATTCAACCTAACAACATTCAGTAGTCACCAGTTATGTATTAAGTCAATGTAAAACACACAGCAATGGTATATTCTTTTGTGGAGACTTTTAATAATATGTCTTTGCTTTATACAACAGCTTATTAAAGCATTAGTTCAGTACATGAGTGATTCTATTACTAAACTCCTCAGTCATGGAGTTTCTTCCTTGCTTGGAGCCGAGTTAAAAACCAACCAACCAAAACTCAAAAAACCAAACCCAATTAAAAAAAAAAAAAAGCTACAAATGGTTGTTTTGCAAAATGTCAATATGATACAATAAGATTCAACTATATTTAAAGTGAAGTATGTCAAGTATTTAAACAATATAAGTATAAAAATAATTTAATGTTTGATATAGAAAATAAGTAAAAAAGTATGAGGCTACAAAGGTTGATCTGACAACTTCCTTTCTAATACAGAATTTAGGCTTGCTTATGAGCAAATTTTATTGTGATATCAATAGAACTACTGTTGCTACTATATTCAAAGGTATTTGACACGATCTGGTATTTTCAGATTATAATACAAAGGACACGGGAAATAAAGTGTCCAATAGAGAGCAGACTTCTATACATTTTCTGTCATCTATGAGATGATTCCAGACGTTATAGTCTGGTTTTCACAGGGTCTTTTTTTGTTTGAATTTACCCTCTGGAATTGGCTGACTGCTTTATTTGAAGACCTTTGATACCTTTATGGTCAGTGACCTGTAGCTGCTGTTAGAATGGAGGTGTGTGAAAATGAATATAGGTATGTTTCTATCATCAGCTTATTAGCAACTTGTGTTTACTAGCATGTAAGAGGACTAACAAGTATTTGGCAGAACGTGACTAAAGAGTTTATCTTATTTGATCAGTTGGTATCAAGTGATAAGTTGCAGAGGCTTTATAGGTGTGACATCAAAGCTTCTAATTAGTAATTAATGATTTATTCCATACAGTATTGCCAAGAAGTATTAGGCTTCTTAGTTTGTATAAACATGTTTTGGAAGTAGTGATAGTCACTTTACTATGATATAAAGACTAATTTTTACATTAACTTCTGTTTTATTTTTAATTTGAAAATTCTTTTCTGCTCTAGAATGCTTAAGATCTGAAGATAGAAATATTTCAACAATAGTAATAAAACTAGTCAAGACACCTTTTCCTTATGATTAAACTCTGATCAGTGAATACAGATAACTTGACCTTTTTGCCAGTCTTTTTGATCTTGATACCCTTTTTTAAAAGAACTCAGCAAAGAACAAGTGGGATTTTAGTAAAAGAAGCTGTGGATAGCAAATAAGACATGCCAAGTGATGCAAAACTTGCAGGACACTTGCAACAAGTCATGGGCAGTTTAGGAGTGTTTATAATGTTTGTAGAAGTCAAAGCATTTAAGAGGTTAAGAAACAAACTGTCTGATGACTGTTCATGTTTTTACAGAACTCAGTTCTGTTCTTGTCTCTGAAGGAGGATAAAGCTGTTGTCTTGCACTTGTGAGCCTATGGTTTTCTCATTTGAGTTTGGTTTGCTGATCTTTAACTCAGTTATTAATGTTGCTCGAAACATGTTTCAGTATCAGTTTCATATTTCCTCCTGTGCTTGAGTGGATGCTTTGTGTCTTTTCTTTCCTGTGTTGTTTAGATGTAGTGCAGCAAGTAGCTATTCAAACATCAGTCTCATAACAAGCTGGCATCTCCAGATTCCTACAAGGTCACTTGTCTTCAATCCATTACCAGCATACAGATGAGTGTGCTGATGCTTCTGAGTTAGTTGACAAGCAGCTGGGCAGTGACAATGAGAGGGAGAATTGGAGTGGAAACCCATCTAGCCTGGGCAGAAGGGCAGCCATGTCTAAAACAATTGCTACGAAAGAAATGGCTGTGAAACTGTAATCTCAGTACTAATACTCCGAGCCCAAGAGTTTTAATTTTGTCATGCTGTGCTCATGTCCCCATGCAAGTTCCTAGCACCAATGATACATTTTAATTGGGAAGTCTCAACCTTTTTTCCTTATTATACAATTATCAGAGTTTGCACAGAACTGCGAATCTGTCTATTGTCATATTGACAGTCTTAAAATTACCCCCTTGATGTCTTCCAGTACCTTTTTCTGGTGTTCCATATGTCACAGTTTCTACAAGTCTTACAGAGTAATATGTTTTAGAGCATGGAATGATTTTACAATTATGTAGAACAGAAAGTTTGCATATGTAATCAACCCATACGTTCCTCTAGTAGACCAGATGGTGTTAAAATTAAGTTCAAAGTGATTTTCAGTAAATTAACAAAAAATACTGTGGTAGTCCTTCTCTTTGCTAGTGAGTCTTCCCCATGATTAGGGGGAAGATTTTGATGTTTGTTAGAGGATATTTATTGTTATCTGCTAAGATGTACTGCATTTCTATGGCTGAAAAGGAGCGAGTTGTAAAATGAAACTATGGAAAGAGATTTGAGTATGGGAAGTTTTTTTTCATCTTACTTGTGCTTTATGATGCCTGTAGCTGCAGTTAACAGACTTGGAACTCCTTGTACTATATGTTTGTAGTGGTGATGGCTGTGGTGATTAACTGTTGGTTTACTTTTTAATCATGTGTGATTACTTACTAAAGCAGGCATGTCAAATTTTGGCCTTCCCTGCTTTTACTTAGCTATAACTGAACCTCTTTCTAGGAAGCACTTTACATATTCAGGTCATAAAAAAAATCTAGGAAAGGGATGTGTTTCTTTATGTACTGGGGTCAGGATAGATGGTAGTTTGCTAGTTAGCCATGATTGACTTGGCTGCATTATCTAATTTAGAAGCTGCAAATTCTTGTGTTTGTGTGTGTATATCTTTATATATATACATACACTTAACATATGTATATATAAAAATGAGTTTCCTCCAGTGGAATGGAAGTAGGCACTCCAGGAAATCTACAGAGGATCAAAGGCTTCTGTTAAAGCCTCCCTTGTGCAGGGCTAGGGAAGTCCATGTGGAATCTGGCTTGATGAAGTCTTCCTTAAGCTTGGTTTGTTCACGTCTTATTTGTTTCTCTAGTAAAATTAAAAGCTAGGTTAATTTTTAGACTTGTAAAAAAAATTGTAATTGAAACTGTGTCTTCCTGAGAGATTGCATCTTGCTATAACACTATGGATCTATTCAGTGATACCTCTGCTTCTGTTCTCAATGTATTGCAAGTTATTAAAAAATAATCAGAGGTAAGTTTACTTAAGTCTCCTTATTTGATTATAATCCTGTTGCCTTTATTTATGATAGGGGAGCAGAAGAATAAAATGCCACATTACCGCTCTCCAGGTTGAAATTCACATGGTCTTAGCTCTGCTGTGTTAAGACTATAAGCAATGCAGAAATAATCTAGAGCTTGGAACTG
Organism: Megaceryle torquata; assembly: GCA_024611175.1. Classification (NCBI taxonomy): domain Eukaryota; kingdom Metazoa; phylum Chordata; class Aves; order Coraciiformes; family Cerylidae; genus Megaceryle; species Megaceryle torquata. The sequence continues at coordinate 12,399 of JANIJG010025463.1, forward strand.
AAGCAGTGTTGAACCAAGAACCAGAATGTTTTTCCCCTGAAAATTATTTCAGGAGTACCGAAGTACTTGATGCTTAAAAAATTTATGAAGGCAAGCTGCAGAAATATGAGCAAAACTATTTATTCCAGTTAGCAAGTTCCAGTTACATTAAAAAAACACCCCCCCCCCCCCCCAAAACCCCCAACAAAACAAAAAAACCACCACAAAAAAAAAAAAACAAAAAAAACCCACAAAAAAAAAAAAAAACACACAAAAAAACAACATAAGCTTCACATCCCAT
>JANIJG010025464.1:0-74344 GCA_024611175.1 Megaceryle torquata
CCTGCTCTGGCAGGGGGGTTGGACTTGAAGATCTCCAAGGTCCCTTCCAACCCCTGACACCCTGTGATCCTGTGATTTCAGGAACACATCTAATGTGCTATAAGTGTAAGGGAAGAGACACTCCAAGAGAAGTGCTTGTCTAACTTACACAGAATGGATCTCATTCCTTGTTACAGAATCATATCCATAAAAATAGTCTGCCTAAATCACCCCTAGAGTATTAAGAGACACAGTAATCTTGGATTTGGGTAAAGATAACATTTTTGGTAATAACAAGATTAAGAATGTTACATGAGACTTTTTAGCTGCATCAGAACCGTCAGTCAGTCTGTAATCCATATACTAATTTTTCATCATATAAACCATGACTTCCTTCAAACTGCTTCTGAACAATAATTGAGTGGGGTGTGGCTGCAACTTGCCTGATCAAGATAAAACGCGGTACCATCTCGGATCTCTCGGCGCTGTTTGAGGTCGGTTTCTGTGGTGTCCCTCGATAGTGCGATATATTCAACCTCCCGCTTTGTTAGTTCCTGTGAACAACAGTCTAAAGTTACTACAAAAATAAGACTATAACCCCAGTATATGTACTGTAACAATAGGCCTAGTGGTATAACTGTACAAAAGATTTCTAGGTAGCAACACAGTGGTCCAAAGTAACTCTGAAAAAAACCTCTATTTTTAAAATGCTTAGTCTGTTCTGCCTCAACCAAAATATTTTGAATTTCTGCCCAATAAACTTCCATTTCCCCCAAACCTGTTCTAAACGCATAATAACCAGCTATATATTCTTTCCACTGAAGATCTGTAATATCCTGTAAGGTAATCTTCTGGTTCTGGACTCTGAAAAACAATCAGCATCTGCAAATCATGAATAAAAATCAGAAGTTTTCTGTAAAAGGTTGAAAAGCTTCAACTCTCACTGTTCAGGAACACTTATACTGGGATGCAGTTGTGATTATTACCTCCACAGGCTTTGCCAGTACACTGGTGAACTATATTGTTCTTACCCTCTTTCCCTTTAATGTCATGAGATGCAGTCTGCATCTGTAAAATTATAGACTATTTAGAAAATGAGAACCCTTGGGTTATTTTGTTTATTTTTATTTATTATGAGATATACTTCAAATTTACTTAGAAAAAATAAAAATAAATCCTCCATGTATTTATACCTGATGTTCCTGCTACTTCCATTCCTGGGTTATCATGCATTCTCAATTAAAGGTATGATGCATTTAACAGATCTTTCTTAAGAGGCAGCTTTTAACCATAGTTGTATGAAAAAAATCAAGCAAGCATAGAAAAAGCCAAGAAAATTATTTCCTCTCCAACTCTTTCAGTGCCTGTTGGTTACAAAGCCACCAATTCCTTTATGCTGCACATAGATACAATTGTACTTTCTCATAATTAAAGCAAAAAAGAAGGTGAAATACAGAAGTCTTTTCCCTAACAGTTAGCCCTGTGTATGAACACACAGTAGCAGCTTTCAGCAACAGCAGGTAACAGTTTTCCAGGCTCACATCGTTTCGTTAAAGGGACCATGGCACGTATCAGCTGACACACAAAGACCTGCCTTCACCTAACTGCTCGTCGTGGCATTGGAACAGTAAGCTGCAGCCCTTCCAACAGAGCTCAGGTGCATACAAGCAGTGGTAGAAGTAACAAGACACATTCTAAGTCCCATGTCTGGAGATCAGGTGTTTCCTAAGTCAGCTTTTTAGGCTATACCAAGCTCTTCTCTTTTATTTTAAGGAATGCAACCAGCCATCAAGTAGCACATTTGGTTTGCTCAGTGAAAAAATCTTCGCTCTCTTTCCCGAAGTTCAAAATCTTGCAGCTTTCTCCTGTATGTTTTACCTCTGACAGCTAGCCTTTGAATTACTGTATTTTGATTTTTAAAGGGATGACTGATCTTTATGACAATTATTTATACAACCCCATTTGTGATCCTGCTGCCCAACCGGTTTCTAGACAGAGCTCATGGCAAAGTCCTACCCACATGAGCTTTTGGGCCAGACAACCCCCTCTTCCTGATCGGTTAAGGGCACCGATGATTTAAACATGAAATTTTGCACATGGTACTGCCATGGTTCACACAGATGGATGTAGGCAAGTCCTTCCCACATTCCAAGAGAGGATCACACATGCATCTACTCTTTCTAATCACTCATAACTGTTCCAAATGTTACTCGGAACACTCCTCTCCCAAATCCTTTTCTTCATTTCTTTTTTTTATATAATGAAGCGAAAAGTATTTGCTGTCTGTAACAGTAGGCAGATATCTTAATCCTCTAACATACATAATGCCTAGAACAAACTGTTTCTCCATTTGTGATAGCATATGGTAACACAGTTTTCCAATTTTTTTTTCTCCCCCTGCAGTTTAAGCAGAAAAACATGTATTAAAATGTCTGTACTTTCTATTCATCTATAACAAAAACTGAACTTTGGAAAGCACATTTATGGAAAAACTTATTTACCTCTTAAGTAGCTTGCTGTAAGATTTTCTAGGACTACCTTTTACCATTTGGCTAATAGAGAAATGACTAACTGACATTAATGGCTATGTCTCCAAGAATTTAAATCAACATACTTACCAGATACTGCATGGCAATAGATCGCCGGAGAGGCCCAGGAGGACCAATAAGGAAGACATCTTGGCCAAGAAGATCTTTCTGCATTATCCATCTTAAATGCTGGACTACAGACTGGGCCAAAGAATCTGTCACTTTGAAACACAAAGATAAGGACACATTAATTAATTTTGAAAAGTGTTAGATATGTGGCCATTCACCCACTTTTTGTTCTTTTCTCTAAAATAAAATACACAAAGATGTGCTGCCCGAAAGCTGGATAGCTGAAAAGCAGAGAGTTCCACACACAGTTTAAATTAGACTACTTAATTTTCCTGTAAGTTTATATACCTATTTTATTAATTGGTTTTTCTCTGCCCAGCTTAATCCTTCAAAATAAAATCCTCCAACAAAAACAGAAAAAAAAGTTGTTGATTCTTATTTCACATCAAAGTGATCAATGTAAAGATTGGGGTTTACTATCCAGTGTTGAGTGGACTTCTCAGCATCAATTAATATAATACATACATGCTAGGTAGCCTATACCCCAACACTACTGTGAATCATAAACTTAAAAAAAATATATATATACTGTGCTTGCATCAGACTTATCTTCAGGGATATAATTAATTCCTTGTTTTGTTAAAAGACAACTGCATTCCCATTTACATGTTGACACAATAAAACGCACAATTAAATTACCAAGGAAATGCAAACCTTGTTTAATATCAATACATCAATACCATGCAATTTCCAAAATCATAATAAAAAAAAAAAAACCCCAACTCAAAGCAGATCCACTTACTTCTATTAAGCATACCATGTATTATTTTGAAAAGCAATAATCTGATTATAATTAAACTAAAACCTTTATCACATGGATGCAAACATTGGCAGCACTGGAAAGCATCATGCAAAAAGAGTATACTAAAAGAAGGACACCGTTCCTGCTGCTGTACCTCAGTCCATCCCCAGAACACTCCTTCACATAGCCCCCAGCAAAGCCTGGCTCTTTCTCAGACACAGGCAAAAAGCACTAGTGCAGGAGGAGAAGAAAAACATGAGGAAGCCAGGAGGAAGATTTATGTGCATGTATGTATGTGGTTGCTTTCAGAACAATCTGACAAGACCAATGGTGGGGTTTGAAGTTAGAGCCTCAAGGATGGTGTCAGATGCTGGAGTGCATAAGAAAGGAGCAAGAGGCCATGGAATCTTCAAATTCATACTTAGTCACCTTTTTTTCCAGTGTGTCTACTGGATGCAATTAGAAGTCAAAATTTTAAGAACCAACCCTCAATTCTACATCAGCTTTCCTGGGGAGGCAGCGTGTGCAGGGCAGAGTTAAGGATGGCAAGCAAAAGCACCCCTCAGTTCTGAGGACTTTCAGTTCCCTGTAGAATCTTTGTATACCAGAATTAAAATTTATTTTTCTAAAATCATAAAACCAGTATGAAATGACTGTATGAGATTCAAGGAAGACTTTTCAAGAATAAAGGTGGCTAACAAAAACTTGAAAAAAAATTTTAACTGAATGGTTTGGTCTGGCACTCAGGAAAACCATTTGAAATCTTCTTCCACCTCTAGAGAAATCCACTATGTCCTTAGCACCAATATGAACAGGAATAGTATACACATGTAGGTGAGCAATCTTTGCATTAGGATTATCAGATGAATTGCAAATAAGCATTTCAGGTTTGCTTTTTTTGCTTTGTTTTGTTTTCTAAACTACTGTCATTAGCACGCCCAGTATGAATTTTCATATATGGTATGGTAAGATCATATGAATGGAAGAATATTTTCTTCTGCAATACTGTTTTCCTAAAGCAATGCACATTACACGAACCATAAACACAACAAGCCAAATGCAAATTAATTCCTCCCAGAGAATAACACGTTCCTTTCTACAATACTTACAAGAAAATTAAGAAAGTTCCTACTACATATATTCTTTGGGAACCAGAGTGCAATACATCACACCAGAAGAACTGCTCTGTTCAAACTGCACTACTGGACAGGTACTGTAATTTGAAAAGCACCACACAAATAAAAAGTGTTATATTAAAGGTACAAGTGAAACTGCAAGACAGAGATGTCACTGACAGACATGTTCATTGCTACTTCTATCTGTTGTATAAACTCACCAATGTACCTCTAGTGTATATTTATAACAGCTGTTCTCAAAAAAAAAGTTCCTTAAAGTGGACAAATACGCTTGGAAATCTTGATAAAACACTGAACTCTTTCATGTCAAAATTCATGCATTAGAAGCATGGTAAAACCAGCATGACTACGAATGCTTCTGGTGTAATTCACATTAATATGCGTAGCTATCTTCTTTATTTTTAGTATGGTCTCAAGAAAAAACTTGGGTCATACTTAAAAGTAGTACCATAAATAGAAACAGGATTTAAGAAAGTTCAGCAGCATCTGCAAGACAAACTGTCCTGTAAGAGAGCATGAGTGTACAGCATTCAAAAAATACTACAATCTCAAAACTTAGAAATGCGATCCCCTGCAAACCTTAAGGAATTTCAGGGCACCTGTCTTGTCAGTGTGTTTAAACAATCTAAATTTACACCAAAATATTAACATAAAAAATGCAACTTTAAAAAGTCTCCTTTAATTTCCTAACTTGTTTGGTTTTTTGTTTGTTTGTTTTGAGGAAAAGGACACAAAATACACAATTCCTCATCAGAACATTTCCTAGAAAATGGTTTCAATGCTTCATCATTCACATCAATCTCCTCACATGCAGATTACAGCTGGATCAATTCTAATACATGTTTGCAATCACAAAATCAGCACATTGACCATCTGCAAACTCACTCAGAGGAAGCCTGTTAGAAATAAGGCCAACAATTCAAAGTGAGTGCTCCCTAAGGTGAACTGTCACGACAGCAGCTTCCACATGTCAGTTCCTTCTAACATGGAATATCTGTACATCGCTCCAGATACCAAACCTACTTCAGTTCCCCAGTTCTGTCCTTCTAAAATTAAGGCAATATAACATTTTCTTTGCACAGGCAGTCTGTGCTGCACGAACTGTTTCCAAAGCACAACGTACTTTTGAAAAACAACTTCAGATGCGCACACGCTCATGCTTATTCCTGTAGACTACTTCTACCTTGGTACGTGCACTGCAAAGCTTTATGTTTTCTCTAACATGACTTGAAAAAATTTCTCTCTGTTCAAGCACTGCATGTTAACTTTACTGCAAGCACTATAAAACAATTTTCTATGACATTTTGAAGACAGGGAAAATTAGCTGAAAAAAGCATCAGCGTGTACATTACAGCAACTTTTATTAATTATGCCATGAGTCAGGTAGCATCTAATGCAAACCGGGTTTACACAATCTGTTTAGTGGCACTCTGCCGATTTGCAGTAGTTGAGTAGCTGGCCCCGTATTCTTAATCTGCAGGATGGTGCGTAGGAAGCCTCTACAATGTATTCTCAAAGACACCAGCTGGCACATGCAGTAGAGTAGTCGGTGCTACAAGTTGCTATTCCTGCGTGGCAAGAATGGCCAGCAAAAGAAATTGCGTTCCATGGCTTTGTAATATGTGTTAAGTAGGACAACACCTAGCAGAAGCTGCCAAACATTTGGTAAAGTGAGCAGCTGAAGCTGAAGGGAGAAATCCTCAAATAAGAAAAGAAGAAAACGTCATAAATAGATATTGAAGCAAATGCAGCAGCTGTTCTTGTTTGATCCACAAATCAGCTTTTGATAAAACCAAGACTGAAATGGCTACGCTAGCCTCAGAAATTTTCTAGTTCACTCATACTTGAATTCTTGGCACATGGTACACTTCCTGAAGCCATAAGATTCACTGGAGATACCAGACAGTACCTGCTGGCAAGTCCTTGTGTCCCACCTACAGAAGAAATCCCATAAATGAAGGAGACATCTACCTCTTCCCACTGGTCAAAGCCAGACAGTTAAATGAACTGATTCCCAAGAATATCTATGCCAGATGTGGTACAAAATACATTAGAGCTCATGTCCCTGTATGACTTTAGTTTGGTCAATCATATAACAACAGGCACTTAGAAGACATCAATACATAGAATTTTCAACAGAATAAAAAAAGACCTCTGCATACCCTGAACCTTTGCTACAGGACATGATTAGAGCCAGAGAATGGCTCCTCTTACCAGGGGAGGCAAAAAATTCACGAGGGGAAAAAAATCTTCCTCTTGTCCTCCAAAGGGAGTCCTTTAGCTTTCCACAGCAGCTTGCAGTACACCCAGCACAGGGGGCAGCTGCCATAAAATACAATTTAAGTAAAAGGGGACAAGGAGGCAGGTCTTTGTCTAAAAACATTTCAAAAAGTGAAAATGTTAAAAAAAAATCCTTGAGCTCACTGAGACTTATTTCACAGCAGTTCAGTCTGGGGGACAATGAAGGAGGAGAGTTCCCAGGACATAATGAAGGAGGCAGCATGGCCAAGGTGAGGTGGGAAGCACTCCTGTAGGGCCTGCTCTCAGCTGCTTTCAGTTATCATTTTGCAAGTAAAACAATGCTGCTCTTCCAATTTTATGCTCATGCACAAAGCCCAACTCAGTCAGTCTTCAAGGTCTTATAACATGGTTACATCACAGACAGTTTTCACTGGAATATTATTTTTCCTCATGAATTTTTCATTGAAACAGTCTCCATTCCAAACATTTTTGTTCTTGCAGTGGTAAGGAAGCAAGTTGCAAGCCCTTCCAGGGGCTTAGAAAGGGGAAAGTTACTTTGTGGATGAGACTGTAAACTGATCAATATTAATTCCTCTGAGTCAACTGCTTCACAGGGAGGTATAGGAGCTACATAGGTAAATCATATTTCTCCATGTTATAATAAAAGAGAAGAGAATATAGAGGAATCATGTAAAACCAAATAGCTTTCTGGAAGGAATCCTGAATGGGATTCAGAAGACTAAGTTTCTCCTAGTGACATATAAACACGGAATAAATGAAACTATTCTTAGCTGGATGTACAACTCATAAGGAAAGACATATCCAGAGCAGTTATGTGTTGCTCAGAATCCAACTGGAGGGACATATTGTGTCTGCTTTAGAGTGCACCAGCTCAGTACAGCACCAAAAAAAGTTTGAGATTCTAAAAAGAGAAAGAAGAATTATCAAAAGAAATTGGAATTCAGTCTAGAAAATAAATGACTGAAAATCCTAACAACTGTTTTCCAATATGCAAGACAGAATCACAGTGAAGAGAAACGTTATCTGTACATGATGGTTATGCTAGATAGAACAAGCCCCAGGGGACTAAAAGTATGTCCAAAAATATCTAAATGAGGCATCAGAAAGAGCTTTTTTTTTTTTTTTTTCAGAATAATCGTTAATTACTGGAGCAAAGTGTGCAGAGAGTTCTGGAATTTACGTCACCAGCACATTTTGAGAACAAGGAGGACAAACGTTATCTCAGAAATGGTTTGGATTTGGCTGACCTGGGTTTGATGTACAAGGAACAGTGCAGAGAATTCCCTGAGCTCCACCCAGACTTTAGCTGTAGATTTCCACATCCCTGTCTCCCCTTGTTCCTCACTCTCAGTAGAGACAAAATGGGGTAACAAAACATTCAGAGCTCTTCTGACAAAACCCCCACTATTTCAGATTCTGGATTAGGCGGTAACAGCCAAGTAGCAGATGAGTTGCAAGCCTATGTGAAAACTCAAACTGCTGAAATAATCACCATCTCTTACAACAGACATCTTTCCTTAGGCTAGGAAAGAAGAAATGTCATGACAGAAGTCTTTATTAGCACAAAATTACAGTCATCCTGCAATACAACCTGTCTCTATAATGCGCTGCATTCTGACAGTCAGATTTAAAGTTAACAGAAGGAAGAATGAACATATGTTCTAGCAAAAATCTGAACCTACTTTGAGCAAAAACTGTACACACGCTCTCATCCCTGCATCAGCACATGGTGCATACCATTCTGGGAGAAGGACAAAGAGTGACTTACTGTTAAGGCAATACTGGTCTTTCAGGTGAAGAACAAATAACAGGAACTGCTGGAACCACTGAACCTACTACAGAGAAATAACCCCAATTTCCTCGACATTAAAACAATTCCCTTTCAAGCAGCAATATCCATTTAGTGCTACTATTTTGTATTTCGTTATTATAAGCACAAACCTTCTGTTTAAATTCCTCACAATCATTAGTCTTCCGTACATCTCAACTGACAAAGCTAACAGGACTTATCACTTTAACCCCTTGTACACATGCGTGTCACTTCTGATAACATGCTGTTGAGGGTGCTCAGACTCAGGGCACCTGGCACGGAACCACACACTGCTTGAAATTCATCTTCCACAATTCAGTGCAGTTGCATGTAACATGACTACAGCCAAACTCCCAAATGCACTTGCACCTTCAGAGAGCAGCAGAGCCAACGTGGTGTTGCAAGAGAACATCCCTTTTCTTGCCATAACGAGGATTTGATGTCACTGAACAAAGTGTCCTGGAAGAGCTATGTTAGGAATTGTTTTGTCAGGATTAATAAATACATGAAATATCAGGTACATAGTAATTTTTATTAAATTTCCAGAAACAATTAATGAAAGCAATGCACTGACATGAACTCAACACACAAAAAAAAAACCCAATAAAAAAATCTAAATTTGCATTCTCATAATTCTATTTTAGATCTAAATTATCATGGAAAGCCATACAAAGTTTCTCAAAAGTATAATTACACAATTACAATTTTCAGGCACGGTGAGATTTTAAAAATATAGGTATTATTTTTACTGATACAAGAACAAGCAGTGCAAAAAATAAGTGCCTTCTTTTTAGAAGGTGCCAGACACAGTTATGACAGAAATCCCATTAATAAAATTCCCCTGTGTATGACTCATTTTTACTTGTCACTTAGAAAATAAGAACAATTGAGATTTTATGTATCTTTAATTAGCATCTTCCAAGAAAAAGCCATTTACCAACAACAGCAAAACAAATTAATATTTTACATTCACACATAAAATGATGTACTTCACAGAGAACTTGCTAGGTTACCTAGCATAAAACATGAAAAGCAAAGACATGAAAACATAAGGTAACCAGCAATATCTATCTTATCCATTTCTAAACAAACGTAATAAGGTTCAGTAAAAGAGTTAAAAATCAGTTTAATTTGGTAATACAAAGAATGAAATATTTTGGTATCAATTATGTGACAAAATGACAAATGTAAAGTTTTGTAACTACTTCATATATTTACATTCCCTATTGTGTTACATTTTTAAGGCTACTTTTCAGCTTAGAATAAATTATGAGTTTAGAGTAAGTTATAACATCCCTACAATTTGCTGTAAATTATAAATATGCACTTTCAATATCACTGCATTTAACATGGTCTTTATCTGGCAGAATAACAAAAGCAGAAATATTCTACTCTACATAAATGAAGAGCCAGAAAACTATCATATGCAGTACTAGTAAATGAACTATAACTGCATCAATTCCCTCCTCTTAGTTCTTACTCCACTGCAAACATTAAGATGTCTGAGACTTTTCAATGGTATCTCCAACTTAAGTGGATGACCAAATTGTTTCTGGTCTTACTTGAAATGAAATTGTCTAAGTACCTTGGTTATTATAAATGTAATATTAATTACTACAATGAAATTCCAAAATATGCAACATTTGAGTTTATAGGTTAGTATAAATACACAAATGTGTTCATCTGTTTTACACCAAAACATCTTGTATTTACAGCAGTCATTCACATAGCAAAATAGAAAGTACTCTTGAAACAAGAAACAAGGCATTAAGTAATGCACATACTCTCTGAATGCCTCACAAAGAGGAGACAGGAAATTGATACAAACCCAATATACAATCTACTTAATTTCACTAAAGGAATTCAACTTTGTTCTCCCTAGCAACATAAGCATAGAATTTAAGCTTTAAGGCATAAAACAAATTCCTAAGTTTAAAGATACAAAGAAATTGTGCTCAAGCATTTGAAAGGGATTTTCTGCTGTTAAATACATGAGTATTCCTCCTTAACTAATTTGATATTTAGGTTTATAAGCAAAAATGTGCACCTGAAGTAATCCTGCTGTAAGCACATGAATACTGATGAACAACAGTATCCCAAGCATGGCATAGGCTCCTTTCTGTCATGATTATTAAAAAGAGAAACAACTAATGATACACCCAATATGTGCTAATAAATGTTACTTCTAGTAGTACTATCAAATGTTACTTCTAGTTGTACTATCAACATTTAGCTAAGATCCCATCATTCTGTACAGTTACATGTCTAATAACTTCCTCACTATCAGATTAGTTTTAACCCACTTCTTCTTCCTTATAACTAGAAAAATCTCTGATTCTTTGACTCTACCAAATGTTTTTATAATTCTCTTACCTTCCCAGCCCAAAGAACTGGATGAATTGCTGTTACAACAACTAAGATCTAACATTTATCTTGCTGAAAAGCACAGATTGACCAAAACATGTAACAGTGACTCGCATGGTGTGGAAGAGTGGAAGGCAGGGAGGCACTGTCAAAATGGTACAGGACAGAAAACCAGAATGCAAAACAATCTCCAAGAAATGTAAATAAGTTAAATGGATGATGGCAGTCATTGACATAGACAATTGATATCCTTACTTCTTGATCAAAATGAGTAAATAAGCACACAAAAGAAACAATGAAGAGCAAAAAGCTATCATTTAAGAAGCTATGAAAAGTAGTAACACAGAGCAGCATTTCTCAACCGTTTGGCCACATTCCCAGAGAGCTCATGAGGTATGGGAAGTGTCATTACAGTCTAAATTAGAAATCTTTTCCTCATAGGCTGCCCTGTAACAGCAAGGGCTGACACATGGCACTGGAGATCTTTGGTACCTCAGATCATCTGGTAGGAGAGCGTCACTGTGGGATGCCTACTGGGGGTATGGGAATTAAGCAGCCCACAATCCAGATGCCAATCAGTAAAGTCAGTGGGGTGACTTGAGTGAATAAAAGGTTTTTGACTAAAGCCTTGAAACTCATTCAAAAGGAAAGCAGATTCTTACTGTAGTTCTGTGGAACAAGTTCTGGGTTCTTCGGTGGTTTGAGTTTAAAAGACACATCTCCAATAGTGACAGTATCACCTAAAAGAGAGAAAAGTCTTTAGTTCCCAGATACTTTTTAAGCATTCAATGTCCTTATATCAAAGTCACAGGCTTGCTGTGGTAAGGCTGACTGAGTGCTCACAAAGCAGTTTGAGAACTATCAGTTTAATAATTAGGCTCTGCTGCTTTTCAATAGATAGGTACTAATACAATTTACATTTAATTAATACTCCTTGACTTTTTTTTTTTTTTTTCCTGTTGTTATAGCCATAACTTACATTGTTGGGAGGTATGGAATTCAAACTCACTGTAGAAACCCATTCCAGTTACCATCATTGATCTACTGAAATTAAAACCTGTTTGTCTGTGGAACTACCAGTGAGAAACTTGCAAAGGTGATGATTTTCCTGAGTGTTCAAGCAGCCTGAAACAGTATCTGCTGGAGGTACAGACCAACACGTTCATGTCAGTGGGCCGTCCTGCACTCTCTGACTGTACAGCTGCAGAACCTGGCACCTTTCCAAGGTTTGAGAGGTCTCAAGCATTTCTTGCTCTGGATTTCACCAAAACTAAAGCACCTGGCCATTTTATTCACTGGTCTCTTACTAGCACCTGCCTGTCTGACCTGTCTTTCTGCAACCACAGGCTTCAATTAAATTGCAGGACATGCCCTGAACACTTTCTCATGGAAATCAGAAGTGAAATCAAGTTAGCAGACAGTAAATGGGTAAGCACCAAGGTTGTAGTGGTCACACAGAAAAACACCCAAAATCCATGAAGCCAAGAGAAATGAGCTACAGATTGGTAACAAACTCAAAGCTTATTATTTTCAAGAGACCACGTGGGCCATGCAAATGAGTTCACAAGTATTAAGACCATGAAATCAATACAACTCTAGTATGATGTTTCTTGCATTTATTGCAACTAACACCATCACTGCCCAACAGGCACTGTAAGGCATGTGTGAGGATGGAGAGGATCACTGGAGTAAGACTGCTGCAGCTGCACAGGGGTGCAGTTTTACCACAGCACTCTGATTACACCACCTTTCCATGAATCAAGGCCAAGCTTTGGAACTGTTTCTTATGCTTGTGCTTTTCTCAGAAATGAGATGAAGAAAGTACATAGCCCACAGACAAGATCCAAGTATAAAAATCCTTTTTTGTAGATCTGCACCATGTCCTTCTCCGTCCAAGAAGACCCAGTCTATGGTTGCCTATCTCCAGCACTTCATAAGGAGTCAAAGAGTTCAGAAGACCCATGCTGGAACCAAACAGAGAGATGCTGAAGAGGAAACTTGTCCAAATTAACAGATGTGACTAAATCTCCTCCTATACATACAGCAGCAGTGACTTTAGTTTTGCACTCAAATGCAGCTCTTTTCCAGCATACCCAGATGTTATGGCTCATCTCACAGGACTAAGAATCCCCAGGTTCTGACATGACATGATCCATGGGAAAGGTTACACATTTAGGATTAGATTTATAGCAGCCAGAGAAGAATCACCTACAGCAACAAACACGAAGTGGCAAGGGAAGGATTACAGCCAATTTCTTCCCAAATTTAAAGGGCTTAACAATGATGCTAAGACTGGGATTCACAGCCTGACATACAGGCTTGCATGGGGGTCTTTATGTTGGTCCTGAAGTCCAAATAACCAGCCCCACATTTTTTCCTTAAAGTATTAGCAGAAGGTGGTAAACTGGTGGTTGCTCCTGCATTTTACACAGTAACACAGTGCTTCAATGGCTTGCCAGAAAGTGGGAGACTTAGGCAAAAGCAGTACTGCCAAATAAAAGGTAGCCAAGGGTTCAACCCTGGTCCTAGGAACAAGCAGCACCAAGCAGTTCCCACCTTCCCTGCTAGAGCTAAGCACCCTTCTCTTGCAGATCTGCACAGGAGCCAAGTGGAATGGTCCCAAACAGAGCTGGGGCTAAGCTAATGATTAGGCAGCAGCCTGGGGCTTTAGCTCATTTCTTGGCTCATGCTGAATTTTCAGTTCAACTGCACTGCAAAGTACTGTGCTGCCTTCAGCTTGAAGCATTCAAACTCACTCCAAAAGAAAGCCCCACAATGGCTTAGGGGCCTGGTTCCCATTCTTGGAACTGTTATATATCTTAAATTAAAATGTCACTGGACAATAGACAAAACCACTACAGGGAGTAAAAGCTAGGCTTTGAGCCTCTCAGGGTTTTGCTCATTTCTCTAAGTTTTAAGGAAAGAAAAAGTATTTTACTGCTTAAGCATCATCCCCCTTTCCCTTTCTTCTGCTGCAGCTCAAATCACTCTTTCTCACTGGGGAACAGCTAAAGGATTGACCAAAATGCCTCCAAGTTGATGAAAACATCCTAGGAAACCATTGATTCCTGCAAAAGTCTCATTAGCTCGGCTAGGAAGAATTTTAACATTCTAAAAAGAGCAGGTTGCCTGATATATCCTTAGGAATTTAGTGCCAGTTTATTTTCTCACCATTCCCCAGCCAACATTCAATGAGACAGGAGTACATGACTAATTAGCTCCTAGCTTAAATCACCTCAGCTCAAGTTGTAAATACTCCTGCATACACAGTCTTCCAAAACACAGTAGGGACAAGATGGCAAAACAACAAGGTGTCAGACTTGTTCAATACATTGGAATGATGATATAATCTACAGGAGAGAATTTTAATTACCTACTTCAGTGGCATAGTACTGAAAAGCCTTAGTTGATTTACTGTACTCCTTAAAAAAAACCCCAACCAACCAAAAGAAAAAAAAACAAAACCCAACAACCCACAAATAAACCCAACAAACAACACAGAGAACCGAGTTTGGTCTAGGTGAAAAATGGAATATGCATCCCTTCTGGTGGTATTTCTGTCAGTCTGTAACATGCCAACCCTTGATCAACACATACAAATCATGTCCAAAAATTCCACAAATATTCCAGCCATCAATGGACCCTACAAACTTTTCATGAAAAACAGGCGGGGAGGGAGCCATACGCAAGACGTGGAGAGAGCTGAGCACACAAAATCCCTAGCATACAGTCATGGCATTCAGCTTTTAACATGTTTGTTGCTGCCTGGAGACAAATGTTGCCTCCAGCTTGCATCTGTCCAAAAAGCAAAAATATTATCAGTGTTTAATAGAACTTTAAGCAACAATAAAGCAAGACAGCAGAGTCTATTTTCCTAGCTAAATGAGCATGGGGGAGATTAGCCCACTAATCTTATCACACGCTTCCACCTGGGCTATGTTTTCTTTCTTTGTTTGGGGGTTTTTTTATCTATTTCTCCTGTACTTCCTTAAAATCTCATGTTTGGTTACTCCATTTCCACTGCATTTCCCAAGTCTTTGAACAGAGATGTCAACCCAGACAGGCTCTTTCCAATGTTTCACCAGCTGGCAAGGAACTGACAACAGCCTGCTTGGTAAAACGATGGTGTTAAATCAGCAAGACTCATAATTTGAGAACATGTATCCCAAATTATTTGACTACACTGCAAATTATGGAATAGCACATGAATACTCCAACCCATCTCACAAACTACTACCGCACTATAGCAGACAAAATCTGTATGAACAGGTTTTGCAATGGAGACGTTGCCTGTATCAGGCTTGCTTAGGCAAGCAGTGATGAGTAGCCCCTGGTTTCTTACCTCCCCCCTGGAAAACAGTCATCTTAGGTATCAGAGTCTTTAGGGAAAACAGTGGGATACAAGCAGTGTCCAATGTACACAAAGAGATATAGCTGCTGAAACAAAACAAGTGTCAAATAAGCCAGAATCTAAAAGGGGGACATCCCATTCATGGGACAGACAACATACAGGCAAAGCAGGTCATTTAACAGCCCATGTATTATAAGTCAGGAATTAGCAGCATGTAGAGACCGTGACCCAATAACGTGACCCTGAAGAGACTTTCTGAAACAAGGAGATAGGAAAACAGCATTGGTACATGCAACGAGCTCTTCCTACTGCATCTGGAGCATGCAGGAGGGAATTGCACCTCCGGCCAAACGGCTATCAGCTTATGCACATAAAGCGAGCCAATGCACCGAACCTGAGACGCTCTCTCTTCTTTAGAGTTACATTTTAGACAGAACACAATATTAATGCCTACATCTGCTTTTTATGGTAACCGACAAGGGCTCTTCAGGTGAGCAGGCCTAATTTTTCCACTGAGTCCACTGAGAGCAGAAAGGCACCACCTGCAGCTCCAAAGCCCTGAGATGCAGAGGCAGCTGGAGGCTGGGAGAGCAGGACACCCCCGCACGAACACCCTGGGCTTTATTCACCCCAGCATCTCCTACTCACCATTCTTGATAAACCTTTGTTCTGACCCACTGGGGAGGCTTTTATGCTACAACCTCAGTAAGAAGGCTTCTTGAAGATGCAGCTTTTTTGTGCGCTTGGCACCTTTGACTCATCCTCTGTTTAAAAGATAGTACCACACCAACTATCTCTCTTCTCTTCCCCCCTCCCAAAAAGAGATTGTTCCATAATCCTACTATTTTTCCCTATACAAATCCTACTACTTTTCCCTATATGTTGAGAAGAAAAAGCCACTGCTGTTTAAATTATACAGCAATGCTGGTCGTATCTGAAGATAAACAGATTGTATCTCAGCTACAGTTTAAGAATTTAATAAGCAGAAAATAGTCATTTCTTGCCATTTTTCTGGTGAAATAATACATTCAGAAAAGAAGAAGGAAATTAATAAATTCAAAAAGGCTATTTTTAAATAAAGAAATCCTACAGCAGAACACCCTGCACAGATCTATACGTGTGTTTAGGTTTTTTGAGTGCACAACAGAAACAGTGCAGATCTTATGTGCAAGTCTTTATATTATTGGGGGTTTATAAGACACTGCAATGAGGCTTCAGATACACTGAGTTTTTAGGTGGCTGAAATCATTGTCTTTTGGCCTCTTTAGCTGAGAATTTATGTGAGATTTACACATTCCAACAGTCAGCATATTACACATTCACTTGTACAAAGACCATCCAGCTGGTCTCAAAAGCCAGTAACAGCAAGAGCATATTAAAACTGTGAAGGTGCTAAGCTCTGCTGACAATTTCTGTGTGATAAGATCACACCTGTTAGAGGAAAGACCAAAATCTGTATTATATTCAAGTCTTTATTTCCAGGTCTTAATTTCATTCTAATGTGTTTTTCCTTGTTGGTCAACTCTTCTGCATACATTACTCAAAAAAAACCCAAACCAAACCAAAAAAACAAACAAACAAACAAACAAAACCAAAACAAACAAACAAAAAACAAAACAACCCCCACACGCACACAAAAAAAAGAAAAAAAGAAAAAAAAAAAAAAACCAGCCTTATCTACACAACTTGCATTTCTCATTTCATACCAGCTCTTAACTGATAAAACATTATACACAGTCACTGGGTAACACTATAACCTATGCTGCACCTTATATTGGTACTGGCAGCCTCCCAAACATGAGTATGAGAGACAGAAACCCCAGAAACCCATTCCCCACACTCACTAGGCTTGTTCCTTGACCACCACTGCCTTCATATCCAGGTAAGGTGGAGCTCAGCTGCTGCTGACAGGATGCTGCCGACTGACAGCTGCTGCTGACTCAAAATAGTTGGATGTTTACACAACAAAACCCACCTCCAATCTAAGCAAAAAAATCCACTTCACTTAAGCCACCCTTTTTTATGAGCAAATGAAAGAAAGTCTTTCCCCACCAAGAAACAAAAATAATCACTTTAAATAAAAAATGGGAATATTACTCAGTTTCTGCTCACCGTTACTGCTAGACCTTCTGGTTTTTTAATTTTCCATTTTGAAGCCAATAGTTGATTTTTTCAACTGTCTACTGTAGGCTAGTGATTCTCTTTACTGATTAAAGTCCACAGTGTCATTAAAACAAAATCATGGTATTAATTCCAGGAAGTGAACCTTTTCCTCTGTTTTTCTGCATTAGTAGAAGATCAACAAGAAGAATGCAAAATCTTATCTGACATCCAGTCATGCAGAAAGCTTACAATCCTTCCTTAGCAAAAAGGGTTTTATTTGTTGAGCCAATAGCATAACCTCAAGGTAGGAAGTCAGATGATGCTCAATTACAAAAGTGTTATGACATGAAAAGTCAGTTTTAAATGTGTTTAATACATGATGATCTCACATAGACTTGACATATAAATTTCAGAATATCTTTTAATAATGCACTTACTAAACCAAGAAAGTGCCCATTTCATCAATTACCAAAACACTTCAGAAATACTGGTCATCTTCTCCAGCTTCCTGCTCAACATCAGCTTACCACCAAAGTGACATCTGATGAGCTGTGGCTCTGGCTGACTGAGTCTCAAAAACCTTGAATGATGGATGTTCCACAGCCTTTCTAGCCAACCTCTTCCCCTGCTGCACTACTCCCTTAGTAAAAAAGCTTCTCCTGTTGTCCATTCTGAGCCTCCTAAACCCTGAGTTGTAATGACTGCTTCTTGATATATTATCTGCCACTATTAAGTAGAACTAATCATTTTTGTAATCAGAATTGTAAGTTGCCAGAAGTTTTCTCCTCCCTCAGACCTCTCCTTGCAAACCTACCAAGCCAAGATCCCTCAGCTTCTCCTCACCATCAGGTGCACTAAGCCCCTAATAATTTTCATAGCCCTCAAGTGGACTCCATCAGTTTCTCAGTATCTCCCTGAACCTAGGGAACCCATACCTGGACACAGCATTCCAGGAAAAGCCTCACCAGCACTTTCTAGAGATGAAACCTCCCTTCACCATTGACCGTGTTCCTCCTAATGTAGCCCAGTCTGTGGTTCACCTTATTTGCTATGAGGTGTTGGCTCATATTCAGCCAGACATCCACTGCAACCCTACAGCCTTTTCAGCAAAGATGCTACTCAGCCAGTCCCTCCCCAGCTCATAGTGACACACAGCAACACTTAAGTCCAGTAGCAGAACTTCACACCTCTCCTTCTTAAAATATCTGAGGTTTCTGTTGGCACAGTCCTCAAGTTTATTGAGATACTTCTGGACTAAAGATCTGAAGTTTGTCAGATGGTAGAGATTTTGTCCCTACATACCAAATAGCACCTTCACACATCTCTTCTGTTGCCTGTCCTTATTTCCACTTTTGTATGCCCCCTTTTAGCCTTTTAGTTGACGGAGAAGTTCCCTGCTTGACCAACCAGACCTGCTGAAGTACCAAACCTCCCTGCACTGTGGAGTAGTTCATTGCTGAGGTGTCACTGTTTTCTTCAAAACTCTTCAAGGTCTTCTGGGCAACTTTCTTCTTCATGGTGGTTATCCAAGGGATTCTATCTACCAATCTCCTGAATAAGTGAAAGTCTGCAGTCCTTAAGTCCAGGATCCTAATTCTGCTGCTCAGCATGCTAGCCTTCCTCCAAACCCACAACTCAATCATGTTACAGTCACTGCAATCCAGGCCACCAGCTATGACCAAACCGGGCACAGCTCTTCTCTACTTGTAAGGAGCAGATGAAGTGAAAAGCTAGCTCTGACCAGGCTCTCTGGCATCTGCACTACAAAACTTTTACCAACAGTTTGGAAACTCCCAAGAGTACACACACAATGCCAGACAGCCCTCCTAGCAGATATCTGGATGGTTGAAAACCTCCATGAGCATGGGACCCATGAGTGGGAGTCTTCTGTTAGCTGTTTCTAGAAAGCCATATCCATGACCTCCTCTTAGTCATATGGTAACAGATGCCCACCGCATTCCCAGTGTTTACTTTCAAATCTTCTGTGGCTGGTGCTCCTTATGGGAAAAATTAGGTCACAGTGTTTTAAAACAGTATGAAGATTCCTGAATTACAGTTGGGTCACTGCAGAAAAGCCAGACAATCAGTCTATTCTAAACTGACCTTAACTATCAAATGCATTATTATAATTTCAATAATGTATTTCAACTAAGAAGAACCTACAACTGGAAATCAATAGAATTGTTTTTAAAACTTTCCATTTACTGAAAAGATAACCAAAATAGACAAAACAGCTTTAAAATTCATTATGGCATCTCCTATGCAACTATCCCGAGTCCCCGAGTTTGCCCAAGAGTTTCAACTTCAGCCGTATGTATTAAAACAAACAGGACTTGCAGAACACATCATTGTGTCTCAGGACTGCAACACCAGCTAAACAGGAAAATTTAAATTTTGAACAATGGCCAAATATTAAAACTCAGAAGCTATTTACTGACATCTACTCATGGGAACAATGGTGAAACCCTACCAAAGAGCATACAGATGCTTATCTGCCTGACAGCTCACCCCTTTCTTCCAGCTACGTCAGTGTGTCTAATAAAAGATTATTTTCTTGCCATCAAAATTTCTCTCCTAAATGTTAGAATAATTTGAAGTAACTTGGGCATAACTCTGCAAACGTTCATGACAACTGGTTTTGAAAATTCCCGTCTCCATTTGCTGCCTTCTCAGTTGTGCTGATGCAACAACTGTTCATAAGGTGTTGCTGTAAATCAAATCACTGGAATCATTTCAGTCACCACAACACAGCCCTCTAAGTACAACTACAGAGGCAGTGAACAATAGCAGGAATGTTAAGAGAAAGGTGACAGAATGAAGTCTCTTAAATAGGTTTTGGTAGTGAAAAAAATATTGCCAGAACCACATTCACAGCTGTCAACATGTGAACAAGATAATGACACAGGTGAAGTCAGAAAAGGGAATGTGTTGGAAAGCCTTTACGTCCATCATCAACCAGATCTTTAGTATTTTGATGTCAACAGACACAGAAAAAAAAACCCACCCCAAACCCCTTCTAAACACACAGTCCCATTCAATTGGCAATGATTTCTGGTTTTCCAGCTCTTCGGTTTTCACTGAATTCAGCTTTTGTTACCACCAGTGCCTTAGAACATCTCTGATACTGTGTATTCCATCAGATTTTTTTTCAAAAGTTTCATATTGCATACACAGAGGTGCAAATAATTAACTGTCAGTGAACTGAGTTACATAGCTCCTTACTGTGTTCAGCTCATACTGTGTTTAAAATAGTCATTCATCGCAAGCAACCTGGCAGTCTACAAAAACTTGCTTCTTTTGTCTTTTGGAGGGAAACATGAAACCTGTACTAAAAATTAATCTGACAGTCATCCTTCCACAACATTTCTTACTATAAATTGTTTCCCTCATTAAATAAATTGTGCAAACCCAAATTGTGCAAACCCAAACCCTTCCTTAGATATTCACATTATCCTTTACTCACTGAGTGCCTCTGTCCTTCATTTTTTCTCTTAAGCTTTTCCACTAGGCAGCTCTAGCTGTTCCTCCACAGCCCCCAGTCCACCAACAAGCCATACTCACACTACAGAGCTGAAAAACTGAGCCTGGCTCCTTCGCATGTAACAGCACAAAATCAGGCAAGAGTTCCTCCCTTACACTTAGAACGTACGTACCATCACAAACAGTAAATCCGACCTGGCAGGGATATCAGATCCAAATTACTGTGTAGACAACACCTTGCTGTTTACTTGACTGTTAACTGCTTCCAGCCTTTTCAGAAATATTTTCTTTTATCGGTAGGGAAGAAATATGCAACCTCAACACTGCTTACAAGACTTGTAATTACAGCAGCTGCATAGAAAGAGCAAAAACATGAATTGCACACAGAATTTCAGACCACCTCTGTGTAACTTCAGTAACCTCAAAGGAATGATAGAGCCTGCAAGAGGACATACAACCATCTTTAAAATAAAATCAATTTAAAAACCAAACCAAAACAACAGCAACAAACAAACAAGCAAAACCCACAAATGATCAATAGTATTCCTAATATCAAGATCCCAAATTGACAGGAAAACAGGAAGCACTATAAAGAATGAGATGTCTCAGGTGCCGAGAGAACAAATATCCCTAATATTATCTCTTAGCCTGCCTTTAATAAACTACTAGATTGTCTAGAGCTTAGAGATTTAAATGTTTCTACCAAAACTATTACCATCATTGATTGTAAGCAGGAATACTCCTATTATCCATACACACAGTGTATTCCTGAATACTGCTAAGTTACACTCAGTTACATTTCACAGCACATGGAAATGGTGAAGTATTTTTAGTAATGATGCATTTACCATTTCATTTGGCTGAATTTATTCTTGTTAAGGTTACTCATCCCAACAAAGGGCTGAAAAGTGTTGAGCTACCTTCTTTGAGTGGTTGTGCCACACACTGTTTATTTGTAACTCTTTTAAGATAATTGACCCCATTTTTTTTTCAGTACTTTTCAAAAATCCTTGAAGGAATGTTATGGTTATCAATCCCTCAAAGGCTTCCTTCTTGAAAAACCTTTGAGAAATGAAAGACCTATTTAAAGAAATTAACTGGTCAACTAATAAACAGATTAAAAAAATAAAAGTAAAAATAAAAATTGAGATAAAAACTAATTTATATATACATAAATAAATATATACATAATAGAAAGGGGTATAATTAAAAGCTTTAGCAAGAACTCGACCATCAGAATCACTTGCTGTCATCCTATCTCTCCAATTTACAGCTGCTCATCTCTTGCTCTGTATTTAGCAGCTTTGTTGCTTTTGGCATTCACCCAGAAAAGTGCCAGCTACCACAGGCATATGTCACCATTTCCAAATGCCACTTCTGCTCTGCACAGGCCTGTCATGTCTCAAAGGTCACCAGAGGATATTCCAGGACAATTCAGGTCATCCTTCCTAACATATGCAAGCTCAATGTCAACCCCCTATCTCATTACCGTACACTGCAGACACACTGGAACGTGCAGCAGCCCTGGCGACCCCTGACACAGATACGGCGTTACCTTAGCAGAAGGACAAACCTGTGCAGTGCAGAAGCAGAAAGCATCACAAGATGGTTCTTTGCTGCTCCATGGAGAAGAGCAGTTCTCATAGGTAGGGGCTGTGGGGCTTCTCCTTCCTTCACTGCAGGTCAAACACTTGGAAAGAGAAGCTACAGAAAGCCACACTGAGCATTCCTGCAAGCCCGTGACTGTACCCTGACCCTTCCTCACGCAGAACTCACAAACAGAAGAAAAAACGTGGAAGGTACAGCACAAACTGGACAAACCAGCCATCATGAGGGGGTAACCTGCCTCCAGGCCTCCCCAGGGCCGCCTGCCTGAGAGGACAGCGGGGCTGCCCGCGTCCCCAGGCCCGGTGTCAGGGCCCGAGGGTTGGCGAGGGCATGGGAAGCCGAGGAAAGGCCCTACGGAGACCCGGACCGGGCCAGGCCGGGGGGCCGGGGGTAGTTACCTGAGCCGTGCAGCGCCCTGACCTCCAGGCGGCCGGGCCGCGCCGCAGCCGCGCCGCCGCTCAGCACCTGCCGCAGGAGTAGGCGGACCCTGCGGGCAGCGGGGCCCCCGGCCCCACCGCCCAGGCACAGCACCCGCGACTGCATGGGCCGCGGAGAGACCGCCGCCGCCGCAGGGCCGGGCCGGGCCGGGCCGGGCCGAGGAGGGGAAGGGAAACACCGAGGCACAAAGTCCCACCGGAAACTAGCGCCGGGCCGACCGGCGGCCGGGACGGGTATGGGCCGGCGTGGGGTGGGGGTCGGCGGGCAGAGCCGAGCCTGCCTGTGCCGCCAGGGTGCCCGCGGAAGGCGGGGACGGCTCCTTTCGCCGCGAGGGACCTGGTCGGATGGGGAGACGGTGTCAGGGAGAGCCCTGACCCCTCAGCGCCGGGCGCCGGATGGGGAGGTGACGGTACCCTGCGTGCGTTCGGTCCGGGGCGACAGCTCTGAGGACGACGTGATACTTTTTTTTTTTTTTTTGGTATGAGAGAGGATGAACTCCGTAGCTGGAAGGGTTTAAAACACACTGGAAAGCAAGGCGTGGTCAGCGGTGTCTGAGGTAAATTCATGGGCCAAAGGTATTTCCCCTCTCTGAGTTTTGGATCCCGCTGGATTCGTGGGCCCTTCTGCCCCGGTGCCACCCCTCGCCTGTGTTCTTGGGGTTAAGTTGGTTTAGACTTTCTGGAGAATTTGAACCAAGGTACTCAGGAGTGGTGTTTCATGAATGGCTTAGATAAGAGATTTTTGGAAAGGATGAGGTTATTGGAATAGATTTCAAAACTGACTTGTTTTAACTAAAGTTGCTGTGCTTGGATCTGTGTAAAAACTCAGGACTAGATTGTAGAATCATTTGAAAGGATGATGCAGGCTTCAGGATAATGAACTGAGCCTGGTTTCAAGGACAATCCAGGTGAGACTTGGATCTCCAGCACCAGTAAAAAAGATGGGAAAGGAGCTCAGCAGAAAGTAGAAGCCAGAGTCAAGCCATCGTTATCATAAATCATAGAATGTATTGGGTTGGAAGGGACCTCTAATGGTCATCTAGTCCAACCTCCCTGCAATAAACAGGGACATTATCACCTGTACTTCAGTTTTTAGGTAAGTCAGTGTCCATGGGCCTGAGAGAATTATTTTTTTCCAGTAAATCTCCCATTTCCTGCATGTTTTCAGCATTGAACATTTCCCAGTGGACAACCACTAAGGAGTGAGCTAAGCATCTCTTTAAACATAGGCATCTTGGACTTCTAAGCCTGCAAAAGGTGTTATGAATATTGATCTAGTCCTAGATGCATTTTGTCAGCTTGGTATTAGGTGCTTTAAACACTTAAGGGAGGTGAGATTTCATGATCTTCGGTGTTTCCCATTGGCTAGAGTGTTGGTTGGGTGTAAATTCTATTCTTAGTACATAATATAGGTCTACAAACCCACTTTCTGTGTCTACGGCAGGGTAAACTAAATTGAAACATCCTTTTATGGATATTGCCCTAATTTCTTGTAAGATGAAGACTGTGAATGATGGAGGCTAAAGGTAGGTTAAGTAACAAGAGGGTCTGGTGGAACAGAGTTAAAGACCAATGAGGCAAAATAACAATGGAATCATTTATGAATATATTTTAACAATCTGAGATATTAAATTAGATTATATTAATCCCCTTGTCATATCAATAGAAAAAAAAAAAAATAGTAACAAATTGCAACTGATATGCAAACAATTAAATGGATAACCTGAATACTGAATAGATACTGTGCTATGCTGGAAATAATGAGACATTTCAAAATTTCGTACAGATTCACAGCAATTTCACACTGTGAATGTACAAACCTCCTTTTACCTCTGCATGTGTATATATATATACCTGTCAAGTTAAATGCTTTAAATTTCAGTCCTTTCTGAGTCATGTAGCTGTAAAATGTTTTGCTTTTTAAAGCATTGTCTTAAAATTCCGAATTAGTCAACTTTTCCAAAACTTTAAATTCAGCCTCCCAAGTTTCCATTTGCAGCAAGAGGAAACTATTTTTACTGATTTTCAAACCATTGCTGGGAAAGTTATAATGGAAACATTGTTATCTCTGTGCATAATTATGGGGAGCAAAATTTTGGTGAATATATACATACATAGACAACTAGATGCACAACCTGAGTGTTGCATTGTTTTTGTGCTATACTGTCAGTTATGACACTACTCAAAATGTAGTAGAATTTAATAAAGCAAATGTGTAGAACACTTGGGTTTTTTATATATACACGGGTGTACCTGCACATGAAATTCTATCTGGCTATACAATATTACATTGTTGCTTGAATATGGCATCTGTTTCGCTTGCTAATCATAGCACGCATTTATGCTTTACATATCTGGTACTTGCTCACTCCTCTGTGTGGAAAGCATGATTCCATCAGTCGTTCAGTGCTGTCATGAAGTGGAAGGATTTAGCAGTCTGCATCTGGTGTGTTTGTGAAGGCTTTCACAGATGATTTACAGCTCTGGTAACAAACAGCTATTTCATATTTTCATTCCCTGGCTTAACAGCATTCTTATTTGGAACGTGAAGTTTCTTAACAAAAAGACTTTTCCTTTGATTAAACAGAGAAGAACTTATTCCAAAGAGTAAGGGCTCAAAAAAGCATCTCTGTGAGTTGACAGTTTCCAGACTGTTCTCGCTAGTAGCTGTCAACTACTTTGCTGGGTAGCTGTAGCTGCAAGACTAAATTAGATACAGGTGCAGCCTAAAAAGAACAATGCAGCATCTCTGCCTCCTTGTAGTCAGTTCTGCACAAGAACAGAGCAGACAGCTGAGATGAAATCCTGGCTTTATCTCAAGTTTGTAGGAGATCTCCTACTGAATGCAGCGAGGCCTGAATTTTATCCAAATGTTCTGGCTGAATTATAGTAATAGAAGTAAGTCAGTCTTCATTTATTGTTAAATCTGTTTGTAGAGGGTAGGTCTAACATTAAACTCCTTTGAAACTATATCCAGAAAATGTGAAGAGGCAAAAAAAGGAAGTCTATTAGGAAATCATGCAATTCCCTAGTGGTGTGGGTTCCATCTGGCCATCCTAACAGAGAAAGTCAAACCACAGAGGCAGGCCTTGCTTACCAATAATTTTCATTCCCGAGATCAAGAGGTTACATTTGGGTCTTTTTTCAGTCAGGCAAAATTAGTTTCATTGGTTTAAAATATGTCGTTGGGGGGTTTTTTTCAAATTATTGGTAGCCACTGATGGCTTACTTTAAAGACTAGATGTAGAGAGACTCCAGCTTGTTTTCTTCTTCTGTGTATCAGTTTTGAACAAATTTAAGTACTGATTGCCATGGAGCACCCTAATTTACTGTAATGAGTCTTTGTAATACCAGAAGGTGCTTCTCTTGTATGGAATCAATTGGAAACAATGTAAATCAAATAAAAATGGAAATGTGCAGCTGTTCCTCCTTTGTTGACTTGAACCCTAAATTTGTCCCTTATTTTAATCAAAGCTGATTTAAAAAAAGGGATGCACCAATAAGATGCCAAAGTTCTAATGTGAACTGTCTTATCTGCTTGTTCTCACTAAACTGGCTTGCTTTCATAATTGCTTTCTTTGCATCTAATGATTATTAGAATAGCCACTTCTTCCTTCTGCACTATTACAAAATAGGCAAGAGCCAAAGCTAGATTTTGTTCAACAAACTGTTTAAAATAGATTTTCCACCCCAGAAGAATGTATAATTACTGCCTTTTTAGCTAAGAGTTGAAAGGTTTTTGTTCTCTGCTTGTATGACAACTTCTTGCAAGAAATTAAACATTGACTCCATTAGCTTTCTTCGTATCTGTTCAGACCCTCTGCCTCTGTGCTATTCTATGCTTTTTGCATTGTTACACTGAACTAAAACAAGTGAGGATAAAGGCATTACTGATTTTTGTAAGAAATAAGGACATGGAGGTAAGGAGGTTCTTGCCATCTGATTGCTCACTGGAAGTTTGACCTAACAGCCTCGAGTTGCTTGGAAGTACAGTTTTCGAAGATTGTTCTTGTAGCCATAAAACTGGTATAGTTTGGTTATTAAAAAAAAAAAAAAAAAAGAAAAAAAGAAATATTAAAGGTAAGAAAAACAAGTACTCTGCTGAGTGGTGCTGCATATTCACATTTGTATATGTGTTACAATATAAATGCTCAGGGAGTATAAAGGCTCTAAGTGATGGCATCTGTAATTTCTTATGGCAAACTCCATCTGTTTTCAGTACTTTGTAACTCCACCATTCTTTAATAATTTGGGCAGAAATTTCTCATGCTGAATTTCTGCCTCAGGCTGAAAATTTCTTTTGAAAACTTGAACAAAAATAGCTTAGCCACTTTTCAGAAAAGAAAAAAAAAGTGGTTTACTCAGGAGCAGCTATAACCCTTATGTGACTAGGAAGGCTACACAACTGAGCAGCCACATCACATGAGGGAAATGCTGAGGGGAGACCAGAGAAGATTGAACCTCCATGTTGCCTAATAAATCTGCATCTGCTTTTACCCACATGAAGCCAGTTCTTAAACTGGGAACTTCACTCTTCCTGAGCTTCAGAACCAGGGATAGAATTCTGCTAAGAGACTCATTCTGGTTTCAGAAAGATGCTTTATGATCCCAATTTTTTGCTGAATCACGACCTTCTGAAAGCTGGGGAAATGTATTGTAATTTAATCACTCATCATACTGTGTTTGTATGAAGTATCGTCTAGGATAGAACTGCACCAGTTGAGCCAGACTTCCCACTCTTCCTTCAAGGTCAGGGAGCCCTACAGACAAAGACACCCACTCTCTCATGTGCTTTCAGTGCTCCTCCTTTACCCAGGGTGAGGAAACAGAGGGATGAGGAGTCCAGCCTGAAGGGACAGTTAGAAAATGGTGAATTAAGCACAAGGAGATCAAAGGGGAACGGGGTGGTGGGGAAGCCACTAGATGGATGTATGCTGAGGGTAAAAAGCTTCATGAACTAAAGTGATGAAGAATCAGGTTAAGACAGCACCATTAATGAAAGCACCATTACTACTATGTTTTGCAAGTCCTGGGCACCAACTGGAACCCCTAATATTCTGCTGCTGACAAAACCAGTTGTGAAACCCATGGAAAATACACTGACCTGGTTCACTCATGCTGTTAGTCTGAGTGGTTAGGGAGATCTCTGCTACCTTGCTGATGCATTATTGGACTCTGGGGCAGGAGGGTTATTTCTATTTGATTTCTGCAGTTTTTATTTCTTTTAACTCTAGAAAACTATAAAACACTCCAGTAAACTATTATGGTTAGTGATTTCAGAATAGCATGAAGTCAAATATTCAAGACTTAAATGCAAACATGGTATTGTTAGGTTACTGAAATTAAACTGCTGTTGATATGAAAAATTTCATACAAAATTAATGAGATGATCAGAAATTGATTTCATTGGCTTCACAGATAATCATAGCCTGATAAAGCCTAATGTGCATTAACAATATGTAGAAGCTAATGGAATTAAGGAATATGTAGAATGGCATTAACACTGGAAAAGACAGTTACACCTTCAAGAAGAAAGAGAGAGAAAATCCACACATCAAGATCCTGTTCCACTTGCCAAAGCGGACAGCACCTGGGAAGTGACTACTTCAGTTTGAAGAGCTAAGGAATGTGTGGTTTAGAATCATAGAATAGTTTAGGTTGGAAAAGACCTTTTAAGTTCATCAAGTCCAACTATTAACCCAGCAATGCTAAGTCCATCACTAAACCATGTCCCTATGCACCACATCTGCAGCACTTTTCAAATACCTCCAGGGGTTGTGAACCAACCACGTCCCTGGGCAGCCTGTTCCAACACTTGAGAGACCTTTCAATTAAGACATTTTTTTCCTTATGTCCAACCTAAACCTCCCCTGGCACAACATGAGGTTGTTTTCTCTTGTCCTATCACTTGTTACTTGGGAGAAGATACAGACCCCCACCTCACTAATTTTAGGTAGTTGTAGAGAGTTATAAGGTCTGCTGTGAGCATCCTTTGCTCCAGGCTAAATGGCCACAGCTCCCTCAGCCACTCCTCAGAAGATTTGTGCTCTAGACCCTTCACCAGCTTCATTGCCCTTTGGACACGCTCCAGCACCTCAATGTCCTCTTGTAGTGAGGGGCCCAAAACTGAACACATTATTTGAAGTGCAGCCTCACCAATGCTGAGTAAAGGGGGCAATCACTTCCCTAGTCCTGCTGGTCACACTGTTTCCGATATAAATGAATCACAAATGCAGGGTATCAGCTCATTTGTGGCTTATTTGATTTAACTGTAGTTGCATTAAACATGCTCACTGGCAAAGATTTCTGATGTCCTTCCCTGTGTCCTTCATGGTTGTCATGGTTCTCTAAAACAACTCTTGTTTGCTCTTCACCCACCCCAACGCTGATGTAAAATGTCTGGTAAATAAACTTCAGTGGTTCATGTTTAGTGTTTTATTTTATAACTGGGGGAGCTACAAATGTACACAAAGCTGGTTAGTGGAGTGGGTGGGTAACATCTGGGTAAAACGTAGCAGTTCCACCCCAGTCTCATGTGCCCATACCCTAAAGCTTTTCCAGACTCAGCCCACAACTCAAAGGCAGCCACAATTTTAGCAGAGCTATTATGCTAAAAGCTGAGCAAAGTATCTGATTAAAGCTTATCTGGAATCTTTATCCATTTTCTTGTTGAAATGGTAGATTTCCTTTTTTCTTAAGCTATAAACACCTTGGTATTTCCTGACGTATATGTCTCGATGGATTGCATTTTGCTATCTACAGAATATTGCCTAGAATAAAGGGTGACTGGCAGCATGTGTTGGTGACACAACCATCACCAGTAAAATGCCAAAGTTCCTGATTAATCCTAACCCCTTATAATTCATTGTCATCCCTGTTAAGTGCAGGCTAATTCCATGTATCACAAAGGTTATTTAAATTTCAATAAATCGTGAGTACAAGCTCATGTTTGCAGTTAACAAACAAAATTTAACTTTCCTTTATCAGCGGAACTTGCAACATTAGGTCAGTAGGGCCTGAGGCCATTTGTGGGGCTTACACAATCCCAAAAGTTGAAAAATACTTATTGCCTCATTCCTGAACTTTTGAACTCTCTGGAGGCATTACTTTCACAAAAAATCATCAACCTGCCTGGCTGGCCACGGGGTAGAGCTGCAAGTGACATATGGTGACAGATTTAGCCCAGAACGAAGGCTGAGGTGAGCACCCATGTTCCATTTTGGACACTAATATCCTAAATCCTTGCTTAAGGGAGCTGCCAGTATCCCCTGCTGGCCTATGTTCTGGGCCCACCTAACAGGAGAGTTCATAATCAGCAGCCTGACCCCTTGACCTTGTCAATGTGAATAAAATGCACCAAACTGTGCCTTCTGTGCTGTCACCTGTGGGAAGAGGCATTATGGCCTGCGTGTCACAACTGCATTAGCATTGCACGAACACCAAACTAAAACCTTCATAGGCTATGCATTCACAAATGTGCAGAGGTAAAATAGCTTTAAAATGACCTAGCCCGAGATTTGAAATCCCCCACAGAGTTGGGATTATGTTTAATATAAATTAGAATGAACGAGGTTATTTTTTTCTAGGAATTCTAAACTGAAAATTTATTAAATCTATATTTAAAGAATGATCTTTTAAGAAATTTGAGACAACCTTGTAAGATAATTTAAGAAATTATCTTTTAAGATATTAAAAAAACCCAAACCAGCTGTCATGAGGCCATGATGGATTTTTTTTCTAAAAGAAAAGACCTTGAAAATGTTTGAAATTCTTCTCTCATAAAGTCCATATCTGAAGAGAAGTATAATCTTTACTTTCTCAGGACCAGATGATTTAACACAAGTCCTCTGGGGAAACTCCAACTTGATCAGAATTCTCTCCATGTTTTCAATATAGCAGCTTTGTCTTTTACAAACTAGAGAAAGACAAACTTTAATACAACCTCATTGTTGCTTCAGCTATTTGTTTACTTTTCTGTTATGTTCAGATGAAATGGTTCAATTAGAAAATTAGAAACGTTAACTGCACTGAGGATAGACTCCAAGAGGAGAGGTGGGAGATACGAAAACATCTTTCTTTTTAGGTCAACCAGAATTTCAGCATGTGTGAATATGAGGCTTACTTTCACCTGCTCTCTTTGACATACTGTATCTGATTATGTAATTTTATCAGGCAGTCAGTCTGGGAAGATTCAATTTTATGACAAGTGAAAGAAATGTGAAAATGGTAATCACGAGGAGATTCAAATAATGCAGTACATGTTTAGCTCGTGCATTAGGAGGTGGATATTTTTCTGTTGCTCTTTTTGAGTGGCTGTAGGGTTTTTGCTTTTTAAAATAAACACTGCTTTTAAAGCCCCCAGTGGAGCCCTTTAAATAATAAAAGATCTCAAATGAATCTGAATGTATTTTCAGAATTGAAATACAGTATCTCTCTATGTTGGAAGGAGTTACCCAGCCCATCTCAACTTTCACTTGCTGTCCTGAACAATGGTCCTCTGCTGTCCTATTATCTTAAATGGATTAATCTTCTAAGAATGCTTAAATGGGATTGTGGAGCTTTTGTTTACACTTTGGACACTATTCTTCTTCATTCACAATTCCTTTCTCAGTTTTCAGCATTGGTTTTGTCTGAACGTCAATTTAAGGACCTCTTAAAACCTCACCTTCATTTCTGCTTGCGTTTTCTTACTTTATAGTATGCTGAAGTAGATCAAAAACACTGCAAAGCATGTCAGATGCAGTTTTGTCTTCAAAAGCTCAGAATTTAAGGGCTTAACCCAGTTTGTATGCAACTAGTCAGTCACACTTGGATTTCAAAGAACAAGTACAGTTATTCAAGTGGGTAGGCATTAGCAGAATTGGTCCGTGCAGAACAATAAATGAGTTCATGGGAGGGAGGATTTTTTTTTCTAAGACTTGAGTGTGCTTGGCCTTGATTTGTAGTGTACAAAGACTTGCTGGCAGCCATACCACTGTTATGTTACATGGTACGGAAGCAGGTAGTACAGTAGGTAACAAGGGGGAGGTACCAGTGCCTTCTTATACTATTTGTCATGCTAAATCAACACCTGAAATTTGTTCTTAGGAAGACATATGAAAGGGAGGTGGGGATAGATGCGAGCTCTTCTCTCCACTCTCTGAGCCAGTGCAAGATGAATCAATAGACTGCCATGCAAGGCAACACATCCAAGTAAAAGCAGCCTGGCTCAGGAACTCGCACGTCAGAAACTTAACGAGTTCTATTGTTAACGTTCTTGATCTTCATTTCCATTAGTACTAAAAGGGGTTTGAAGAAGAGAAGGTGGGAGTCCAGTGAATGGGGACCAAAAGGCCTGGGTGTCACTTCCCAAACAATTATGAATTGCAGCTCACAGCATTTATCTAACTTCAGATTTAATTGTGCAGCTAATTGCTTAATTACAACAGAATCTATTTAACGTCCTACTTGAACAGTATTTCCATCTGGAGAGCAGGAAAGGCAAGAAAATTAAAAGTGCAGTATGAATGTATTCACAGGAAAAATCTTGTGAACTGTAAGAGGTGTGCCCTTTCAGACAGAGCAGTGCCAGTGGTCATGAGCTTTTCCTTCTTCAGATCTGCATTTGTAAACCTGAAACCTTTCCTCTGCCTATAAAATACTGCAGTCACAAAGACTTTGGCAGCCCATGCTAATGCTAATAATACTCAGCAACTGCTGTCAGTTCTTATTACCTCCTTCCATTCCCACCTTCTGCTTGCTCAGTCCACTTCTTTGGCTGCTCTGCCTTTTGTAGCATAAGGTCTCTGGGGCAGGAAATAGCCTTTTTGTTGTGGTTTATAGGTGTTAAACACAGAAGCACTCTGATCCACCAAAGAAACTCTTAAGATCATAATACAGCTAATACAAATAAACCCAAGATGGATTCTATGTCTGTTATAATTAAATATTTTTTTTCCTCCAAATTACAGAGTGTTCCTTTGAAAAAATACAGTAGGCCATGTTATCTTTTAGCCATCAACCACTAGAATATACCTATGTTGCTGAAAGATTATACTTGCTGGAGGCTTAGAAAAAGCATTCCATATTTGCGACATGATTTAACTGTGCTTAGCTTTACTTTTCACCAGGTCCTAATTTAGACCACTGAAGAGGCTGCTTGACACAGACCTCCATTCTGAGCCAGTCCCTGAACTGATCTGGGAGGCAGAAGAATGACCAAAACCCAATATGGTATAATTATATTTCTTTAAAGTGAGAAGAGAATCCAGAATACTTTGCATAAATTGTAGCCCAGACAGCTGACACCTGGGGCAATAGGAATAAGCTGGAAAGATGCAGTCATTGGGGATGGAATAGAGGCATTGCTCTGTATAGATTGCTCAATTATATTATAACATTGTAGCCATACAGTACAATTGAAGAAAACAGAAAGAATAAAGATTCTGCTGACACACAGAAGGGGTAACCCACTAGAGGGAGACAAACTGAAGAAACCATTGCACTGAAATCACCAAAAAAATTGGAAGTGGAAGAAATAAGAGTGTCTTCAATTAAACAGAGTAATCCATACTTTTTCATAATGAGTAATTTACTCGGCATTCTTACTTCTCTTACTTTCTTTTCAGTATCAGGAAATCTAGATTTTAATTTTAAT
The DNA here is from genome assembly GCA_024611175.1 of Megaceryle torquata. Classification (NCBI taxonomy): domain Eukaryota; kingdom Metazoa; phylum Chordata; class Aves; order Coraciiformes; family Cerylidae; genus Megaceryle; species Megaceryle torquata. Next base: position 33,566 of record JANIJG010025464.1, read on the forward strand.
TTCTTGCTAAGCGTGTTAGCTCAGGTGAAACGTTGCCACTAAAAATATGATATCTGTATTTTACAAACCCTATTTCTTGGTACTGTAAAGATAATTAACAAGTCTATATCAAAGAGCTATCGTCTGGATTCCTACTGTTTCTTGACAGACGGAATGTGTAGTACAAAATCTGTTTAATGATAGCAGTATTTCAGGTTGCTTTTATAGCTCTGGGAGTTTGTAAACAGTCATACAGAAATATTCTAATTCAACAAGATTGACCAACATACAAATTCTTTCTAACAAATAGGCAAAATAAAGTATTTTAGTACAAGACTGAACAACACATAAAGTTGTGGTGGATTGACCCTGGCCAACCAGTGCCCACACGGATGCTTGTTCATTCCCTCTGTCAGGCAAGAATGGGGTGAGTGGCTGTGTGGGTGTTTGGCTGTTGGCTGGCATCAACCCAGCACGGTCTTTCCAGACCTAGTACAAACATCTTCCTCATCTCAACAAAGTTCTTGATGCTTTATTTGGTGACAGTGTGTATCTCAAATTGCTCTAACCTGAACAAATAGAAATTAGTCATCTAAGTTTGAGCAGTTAACAGGTCCACCTTAGAGAAAAAAAACCAGACACCCTGAAAGGGCAAATCATCTTTACCTAAGGCAGACTATCAGTGTTCAGACGAACTGTTCTCTTGAAACACCTATTTCTTTCTAATAGGAACTTTGCCTCCCTAGCTCAGTTCTGAATGGGTTACTTCAGACACTCAAAAGCAGGTGAAACGAAGCCAACTAACTACTTATGTCTTTGATTTTAATTGCTCCTTTTTGTATGCCTTTTGAAAGCTCTTTGGTGGTGTCAATAGACATGTCCTATATTCTACTTCAGTTTTATCACCCTTTATTCCAGAAATAAAGATTATCCCCTACTTTTTCTTTCATATTCTTACTATTTTTCCTGTGATCTGTATCCCTTTCTTCTCTAACAGACATTAATTATATTAGTTATAGCCTGCTGTACTGATTAAGCTGTAGGCTGAGCAAGCCAAGCAAAAGTAGCAGCAGCTAAAACTTCATCTGTGACCTGAGCTAAATTTTCTCATGCTTCATATGCTTACTTCCCCATTTCATTGCTAATCACCATATGTAGCCCAAAGTATTTGCACTCCTTTTCTTTGCTGATCAAAAGGATGTATTTTGTTGAGGAATGGAAGGAAATCTTTTCCTTTCTTGTCAGGACAAGATACAGATACTGTCCCACTTCTACTGAAGGAAATCTAATTTAAAAATCTGTCTTGTTGTTTGTAACTCTTTTACACCATTTATTTTCATTGCAGCTTTTGGTACAACTTGTAAGTCCTTAAATTTTGAAGAACTGGAACTGTTCTCAGGAGAAGGAGTTTGGCAAAACCACTGCATGACTAAATATGCTCTCCTATATCTTATACCCATCATTCCGTCTTCCTTCTCTCTTTGATCCTTCCTTCCTTTGTCCCACCCCCCTTTCCTCCTTTATTCCTTCTCTCCTTCATTCATCCTTTCCCTTTTCCCTTTAATCTGTCATCATTTTTAACAGATGTTTCACACACAACTACCTAACTTCTCATTCTCCTACTTTTCTTTATTTATACTGACTCTGTTTCTCCTGCTGGACTGTATTATCATTGCTACTTATGCATTGCACATGAGAAATCCTACATCCAAATCTAGTCAATAGAAGTTAGATTCAAAATTTTGCTTGAGGGCAGGTCTCAATCCCAATTTACTGACAACAACAGCAGATCTTTCCCTGCCTAAGGAGCCACTCTGTCCTAACTCACTTTTGAGACTCACATTAGAGAATTGCGGTAGATTCTGAAACTTTTAACCTGAAAGGCAGGAAGTTACTGGAAAACAAGCTCTTGTTTTGCAGTCCCTCATGGATAACACCCACTTAGATGAAGTTGCCATCTGTTGTTTTCTTGGATCATATCAGAAAACGTGAAATAAACTGGAAGAGAGAGAGGCAAAATGACAGACAGATGCAAGTGGGAAATAATGTTTGGAAATTTACTGTTGAGATTCTACAAAGCATGAGAAGGATATGAAATGTTTTGTGTTAGATCTGGAAAAGACCTGCCAGGGCAACATAGGTGATTGCTCTGATCACCAAAAAGTGGCTGGAGCACAAAGAAAGCTCCCTGGCTGCCACAGATCAAGCACTGGAACAGGTTGCCTGGAGAGGTGGTGGAGGCACCATCCCTGCAGACATTCAAGGTCTGGCGTGATGAGGCTCTCTGAGCAACCTGATCTGGTTGAGGATGTCCCTGCTTACTGCAGGGGGGTTGGACTAGATCACCTTTAGAGGTGATCTTCCAACCCAAGACATTCTATGATTCTATAATTATTCTTTATTTCTTTTTCTTATAGTTTTCTAGGCATAGATAGACTGAAGCTGGCAGTGGGAAGTGGGATCAGAATCATCCTTTAGGCCACAGCAAGAAGGACAAAGCAGAAGAGCAGTTAGAGTCAATAACTGTGGACTTAATGATGGGAACAAAAGTGTGACATTCCCATTCACAAAGCCAAGTTGCCCTAAGGAATCCAGCCTGTATCTTATAACCTCTCTCCAGTTACAAGACAGGAAAAGAGAGGAAAAGTTGAGGTATAGGCTTATAATCAGAAGTTTCATCAGTTTAACAATACCACATATATTTTCACTTAAATCTATATAAATTTAAATTTAAAATAAAATGGTTTAGGATTCAAAACCAAATAACATCAATTCTGTTGGTGAAACGTTTCGTCCCTATTAAAAATGGAGCATAGTCTTCTGTTTTCCTCCCTTCAGCTTTCAATGAACCTGTAATATATAATGAAAATCTATACATTATATGCAATACTGCATAAGACCCAATGTTGGTGTATCTTACAGAAAGTACATTTCCTGAAAATATTTTCAGAGAAGTTTTAATAGCAAATGTTTCATCAAGCTGTTATATCTTCTTAGATACAGGAAGAGAAAAACTAACAGAGTTAGTTCTGCTAGCTTCTGAATTTAAGCAAACAGTTAATATACCAGTAATATTTATTGCTGTTATAAGATGTTAGGCATGCCTGTAAGTAGTATTTAAATCTGATTCTCTTAAGCTGGAACAGTTTTAATGAGCCAGTGATACAAACATTTCCTGAAAAAGAAGGATATATTTCCTGTATTCTGTTAATATTTGACAGCCCTGATCTTAAACCAGTAACAACATGACACTGATTTGTAAGACTGATTTTAAAGTAAGGTTGAAATTATGTATTATTGTATCCCACGTAAACTTGTTTACCGAGCAACAATTACATAATAAATTACATTTGAAACCAAAAATAGACCCTGTTGTCCTTATTTCAGTCATAGAATTAAGCAGAGTTAAAAAGAAGAGAGGATTCTGCATATGAGCTCTCAACTGGCAATGCTTTTTGGCCATGCACTGAAGTTTCCTCAGCGTTGGAGCAGACGATCCACAGAAGTCAACTCTTAGAATCCTCTTTGGATTGCTCTGGAATCTTCTAAGGGCTGAGTTTTGCCCTCAGTGGTTATTTTGGATAAAAACCCCACAAAACAAAACCACAGGAAAAACTTCCTAACTAATCCTCACAGAAAGGATAGAGCTCACTTTGAGATATTGCAAACTTTTGATTAAGTTAATGCCAGTATTTGCAATTGCATTCCAGTTTCTGCAGAGAGACAATGTGAAGGTTTGGCCCGACATGGACTTGGTGTTACTCAGTAGGAGCATCTTGTCTCTGAACTTGCAGTGCATGAAGTCAAATTTGCACATAAACCTTCACAGAATAATCTGAGGTCATAGGTCTGACTACGTCTGTGAGCTCACTCACTAAAATAATCGGATTAATAAGGCTGGAAAGAAACACATAAGTAGTATTTTCAGCAACAGACTCCACCTTTTTGGGAGAATTTTCCTTCTTGCTCAGGGCACAAGGAGATCCTTTTGCACTAAATGCAGCCAAAACGCAAATATCAGAAAAGAGCCCTTCAAGCTTTCTACCTCCTACAGAAACTAAGAGCATATAGCATGAGCCCAGGACTGATCAAGAGATTAAAAAATAGGCATTTCAGTAACATAAAACAGTGGCCTCAATCTTCTTAGCTTGTCTAAGGAAAAGTTTGATTTAGCTTGATGATAATTTCTAATTCCCATTACATGGAACAGCAATTTAGTGACAGAGAGGTCTTCCAACAGAGAAAGGTGTAAGAAATTCCAGTGATCAGAAATTAAGACTAACTTAGACTGTGGAACAGTTTATTCAGATTGTTTTGTAAACTCTGTAACTTTTTTTGATCAGTTTTTTGTGACATTTACAATGTCAAGGCTGGCCACTATATTACGGTGGCAGCTGCCCCAATGTCAGAGATAATAGTTTCCTATTACACGGTAAAGATTGTGTCCACCCTTACTAAGAGGATCAGGCTGTGAGCATATGTTCAGTCTCTAGCTTTCATGACCTCAGATGCTTTGCTTTGTTCTTCAAAGTATTCTTTTGTACATGGCTGCCCTAAGACTTTCATAGTTAGCTTATCCTTGTTATAACCTTGTTAACCTGTCATAGTTAGCTAAACCTTGTATCATCTGGAAACAGAATATAGTATGCTTGTTTGCTTTGGCATTACTACTGATAACATTGCAGAATAAAAAGCAAATCCCTTTAGGACCTAATAAAGCAACCCTTTAATGACAATAAGGCACCTTCCAATTAGTGGATTCTTAAACCACTGATTATTATCTTCATTTCTGATTGCTCCACATTCTCAGTTACCTTGCCAAGAGGTACCAGATGAGATGCCTTACAGAATACACACATATCTACACTTACTCTGTGAGCTCCTGGTTTAAAGACTGCATCCCACACTACTTCTAGCCATTGTCTTGTTTCCTATTGTAATCTCCCAGAAATGTGTGAGAGTGCTAGAGACTTGGATTCATACTGACCTGGTTCTTCCTAAGATCCTGTCTCTGTGTCCTCCTGGTAAAAGGTTCTCTATGGTGCAAGGTAAAAAGCAGTTTCCCATGGACTTTGCTGCTGAAAAGCAGTTTTTAAAAAATTTTAAAAGTTCAGACTTTGTGGACTGGAGACAAAATAGAAAGAGAAATGGAAATAGAATGAATCCCTAATATATGTAATTTTGGTAATATTCAAGTTAAATACATAACATATCTGTATCCAGTCTCTTTGAATTATACAGTCACTATTATTAGGTGGAAAAAAGCAGGTTTTAGGCCAGTGCTATCAACTAGTTTTAGAATAAATACCACGTATTTTCACAATAGCAAGGTATGCCACAGATATGCCACCTAGACCTTCTCACGGTCAAGGTTTCCCTACTGACAGAAGAGGATAATATCTGCATGGTTTATATTGTACTTGCACAAAATATTCCCTTCATTCTTCATCCTCTATGTAACTAGAATCTGGCGTTTGTAGTAAAACTTGGTGGGTAAGGGCTCTGAAATTCTCTTGGCACCTCTTCTTTCAATGCCACCGAACTTTACACTGTCATACTGTTTTAAGAATCATCCTTTTTCTTCTATTTATGAACAATTAGAACTACTTGTCTGCTCATGATCCACGTGATCTGCATATCCTTTTTCCATTTGTGTTTCATTTTCTTAATCTCTTCCCAGCATTGCATTTACAGCCAAGGTGAAGTTGTTGATCAGTTGCCCAAGTAACAATATTGTTACACTGGTCATGGAAAGGTGAATTGCCCTGAAAGCTTTTTGCCTAGTACTTTCCCAAGTAAATTGTAAAATACTCAGTTCTGCTAATATTTTAAAATCTCAGAATTCAGCTCCATTTTACTGCATGGGTTCGCATTAAATCTTTGTTGTGAAGATTTTCAAACTCATTCTTTTAGTTAATAAAATAAACCCTCTCTTTCTATAAATGCCTATAACATAAAAACTTGGAAATCAAATTTTATATGGATATTTCTATATAGGTATAAATTTTAGTAAAGACTAGTCCATCCTATTCTGAGCTGCTTCTAGTATTTCGAAATCTGGGGTGGGGTTTTTTTCTGCAGTAAAAAGTGCAATCCTTTTGTGTGTAGACACCATAGCAATGACAGGGGTAGTTTTAAAAAGTGTGGTCATAGACAAGTAGCAATGAACAATAATGCAAAATTATATCACCTACATTGTACCACTTGACACGTGAAAGATATTTTTGTAACATCCTGGTGCATAATAGGTTGCAGTTTCTTCCCTTCCTCTCTCCCTCGAGATCCACAGTTTCTCGGGGGGGATGTCAGCCCTAGCCAAAAATACGAACAAAGAGACAAAACTTCAGTCATGCAGCACAAATGTATCTAGATTGCTTTTATTCTCCTGACTGAGAAAAACAACTTTCTCTCCTAAAAACATGTTCTCTTCCAAAGGGTTTTCGTTCTACTTCTGTGTCAAACAACCCGATACATTATATATTCAGCAAGTCAGGAGTGGAGTTGTGTGGGTACCTTAGCAATGGTGTTATTCTAAAAAAGAAATCCTGCCAACATGAATTGATGAAAGCAACCATAGTATTTGTGGGAACAATATCAAAGGCCACTAATGTTGTTTAGTTTTAGACTTTAATAAGATGGGACAATCTTTATTGACAACTGGTTGGCTTGCATTTCTCCCAAAATTGGAATGGAATTCCAACTTCTCTAAAAGAAGGAGAAAATATACTTTGGGTCAAAAGAAATATGTAGACAGGGAAGAATAAAAAATAATTTAAGTATTTTAAGAATGGTTCAGTGCAAATGGTTTATTCAGACTTTTTCCAAACAAGGTGTTATCTCTCAGACTTATCTTCTAAAGGGGAAACTTGCTTAAGCAAAGCAACAGATGCCACAAAATAGTTTATGTGGAATTTTTCTTCTAGGTGAGCTAGGTGACAGCATAGTACCATGTTGCACTAAGGAATGTTTGATTGGCATGAAGATGATGCGTTTTGATAACATACTGCCATTGAATAAAGGTGTTATATTCAGTTAATGGAAAGAGATATACATTATTCTCCACACTTCCCTCAGTCTACAGAGATACTACCAAGAAAACTAAGAGAGGGTTTTACAAAAAGAAATTAAAATAGACTGCACTTGAAATTAGCTGCTAACTTTATTTATTATTTGTCAAATATCTTAAGATCACATTTGACAACCTATAATGGCAGGGGATGCACATTAGGACTATTGCTATTTGTGCTCCCCTATCCTCCTGTACTGACTGTAGAGACTGCAACATGCATCCTTAAATTAATGGCTTAAATTCAAGGATCTGAGTGTGTCATCACAGGCCATTTAATCATATCAAACTGGCCAATGAGCGTGGCTTGGAGGGGATGAAAATGCATTCTGCATGCATGAAAGGCAACAGATGGATTTATTGACTTCAGATGCAGTCAGGGAACGCAAAGTGACATTTATTCTTCAAGAACCAGAAACAACAGAATTCACTAGCCTGCGTATCTGTGCACTAATGCAGCAGGTTCTAACTGAAAGGGTTAGCCTCCTTATGTACTTCCTTTAATTTCAAGCAGTTACTGTTGGGTTCATTGTTTATGTTTCTACCCTGCTGATGAGATATTTTGCGCTTTTTATTATTATTATTATTACTTTTTATGAAAAAAATTAATAATTCAGAATGCGTTCTATATTAAAAGTTACTGAGTTGCAATTCTTCTCCACCTCAATGAATTTTTTTTTTTCCTTCATGAAGAAGACCTAAGAATTGAGTCCACCTGAGGTTGTGTTCAAGATGTAGATGTGATGTACAGCAAAACCTAGGTATAGGCAAAGAAAAAACCCAGAAAGTAATAAGATTGGATTGACCATTATCCATCAGAAAGTTGTCGGGCATGATGCCTGTGCTGCCTTTCATGTTTCTCTGATTTTCTTCTGTCCCGAACAAATAAAAAATGGTATAATAACTTTGCTCGGTTTTTCTGTAGTTTCTGGGCTTACCTCTACTGTATTTTTCTAAACTATTTTTTCCATCTTTCTTCAAATGGAGGTACTTTTTAACTTTCATTTTATCATTCTACAGCTCTTTTCCACCTTTTTTTTTTAATTATTTTTCAAAATAATTCTCCCCTTTGTACTAAAATTCTGAATCAGATATCCCTTTGAGTGTGCAGAATAACCATGATCTAACAGAAGTAAACAAATGAAGCACCTCACCCTTAGGACTGAGCAAAAACTGTTCATACTGCATTTTATGGATGCCTAAAAATTACAGTGCAATACCATAATCCATGCATGAAGAACTAATTTCAGTTTCATTGCCTTCCATGGAGCTGCAGAAATGATACATTTAGTCTGACGATTGTAAGAGTGTGAAAGAGTGTGTCTTTCTTACATACTCATTTATTTCTGTCTTCTTGTATCCACTTGCTTACTGGCGGTGGAAAGGAATCGATATGGTTGAGTGAATTAGAAAGCTGTATGTGAAAAAGAAACCTATATACTCTTTTCACTTCTTTGCTGAGAGGAAAGCTACGCAGAGGCACATAGAGCACAACACCAGCTGTAACATATATATATAGACAGCACGATCGCTGTTGGATACGTACTCTCCTCCTCTGTTCAGCTCCTGTCTTCCCTTCCCTATAACTAGCTTTAGTAGATTCCCATTTGCTTTTTCCCTCCTTTGAAATGTCATCTCCTTCCTGCTGCTCAGTTCCACCAACATACCTTTCCTCATTACTGCCACTTCCCTTCCCATAGGGGATAAATATAGCTGAATAACTGCGTGCCTTGGCCACTTCTACACTGTAGTTGCAGTGCCCTGTGATAACTCTCACTGGCTCAGACATTGACTTCGCCCTGGAGAATTCTAAACCACTGGCTACATGGAAGCAGAAGGACAAATGAAAGGACATGCCCCTCTGCCCAAGTAGAGAAGGTGAAGAATGCTAAAGTCTGCATTCTTATGTCAAAACAGGGGTTGGTGTGATGGGGCTGATCTTCTTCCCATGCACACCTACGGCATGAACCAGCTTTGAGCAGATGACTGAGGTCTTGGACTTCTCCTTCCTTCTATGCTCATCAGGACAGTTGATGAAAAAAAAAAAAAGGAAGCTTGATACACCCTTGAGGGAAAGTTAGCTGATAAAATCAGTAATGAAGTATCTCTCTTCTGCTGTATGTCCTCATTTCATTTGCTAAGCAAGAATTTTTCTGGGTCCATGTGGTGCCTTAATTTAACAATGTTCCCATTTTTTTGGCAGCTGCAGCTTCCTCAGCTTCAACGATTCAACATGTAAAATTGATATCAGCACTAGGCAAGCTCTGTGTGCTTTTACCCCATGATCTCAGAGGGAGATGATCTTATCCCTGCGACTGCAGATTACTAAGGCTCTCCAAGACAATGGACACTACAGACACATGTGGATAACCTTTTTAGACAGGTCCACTTCAAAGGAGTCCCGTCTGAGATAGGAAGATGCAAGTAAGCAACATGTTTGATCTCATAGTATACAACCAGCTTATGAAAATAGTAAAAAAAAAAAAAAAAATCATAATCCCCTTACAGCTTCTGCACAGCCCTGTTTGCAGACCCATTCAGTAACATTAGGCAGAAAACAAAAGCCCAAGGGAAAGCTGGCACCTCTCCTTCCCTGCTCCGAGAAGCTTCCCTCCTCTCAAAAGCACTGAACTTAGAGAAGTGTGGTAGGACTCAACCCCCACACCCTGAAAGGTGTGAGTAAGGGCTCCTCCAGCCTTCCAGAGGACAAACAGAAGGATTTCCACAACCAGAGCAGAGTGCCATAGGGCTTCATGGAGCTATGATGCTATTTTTTTCCCCATTAGCCTAGCAGGGTTTTGGTTTGGGGTTTTTTTGCCTGTTTTAATGGTAACAGAGACTCTGCATGTCAGTCTCATATTTGTCCCTAACAAATTGCAACCCAGTGCAAAATAGGCTGTTTGTGTGGCTCTTGGGAAGAAGTCAAATCCTACAAGTTCTATTTATACACCTAGATGAATTGATGGAAGGGGGTAACTGTATCCCAGATACTTGGAATCATTACTTATTGCATCGTTAATAGCAGCAGCAATGCTTAGCACACCTTTAGACTTCTGCTCTTCCAATGATTTCTCAAACAGGATGTATTTTTTTTCCCTGCTCACAGGGTTTGGTGGTGGAATTTTTTTCTGCAGCCTGGTACTGATAGGTGCCTACTCATGGAGAAAATGCAGACCTGGCATTTGGACAAAAGTCTGCTTCTTCCTGGGATCCATGCTGTATGACTCAGTTCTCTGAAATCAGGAAGGTTGCTAGAAGGAGGGATACTCACTGAAGAGCTTTGCTGCATTGAGAAGCAGGATTTTATACTCCCCCCACAAAAATAACTCCATCTAGTAGTTCAAAGGTGTGTGGCTCATGAACAGATGCTGCTGATGTGGATCAAATTTTCTGTCCTATGGCAGATGTGAAGTTGATGCCATGCGAGGCAGAAAAAGAGCTGTTAGCACCTCTGGGTTTGGCTTACGTAACGCTTTCCCCTGTTAGGGATACGAGGGCCTTGTTGGAAAGGAAATGTTGGAAGCATAGCAGGGAAATTCCTTAAAATACAGATGAGTTGTTTTGCTTGTCCCATGAAGATCTGCACACCACTTTGGCACACCAGAGAGCAGAGGTATGCAGAGAGGATGAAAGTCAACATGTTTTGTCAATGAATCTTCATTCATGATGACTAACCTCTCTACTTTTAGTCCATATGGATCGGTAGTAAAGTGCAATGTGTCAAGTCCCTAAGGGTTACTACAAATGAAGACTATAAAAAAATATCAAGTAGCTGCCCACCAAGTGAATAGCAAGTACCTGTAGTTGGAATGAATTGGGAGGAAAAAATAGGCCATAATGAGAGACTGGCTCAGACTGGGCATTTGCACAACAGGACCATATTGAGTTTGCACAGGCTGCCTTAATTTTGGCATTTCTTACTGCTATGACTGGATCCTTTTGTAGCCTCAACATTCTTCTAAGGCACTAATTCCACTGTATGCAATGCACAGCTCATATTAGGAACTTGTGCAGCTTATTTATGGAGGCACAGTCTGTCACTGGAAACATTGAATACCATGTGGGTTAAGGAATGTTAAAGAAGAGACTCTTGAGGGACACATGGCTGGTATTCCCTGGAAAGCATCCTGAAGTATTTTTGGATATGTCTTTTCTCAATGTGGAATCAAAATAAGGGGGAAAATAAAATAAAATAAAAAACAGAAAAAAAAAAAAACCAAGGAAAAATGTATCCTATGTACTCTATGACTGTATGAGAGACTCTGCATTCTGAAACCACATGAGAATGGGATCCTTCGGACCTCCTAGTGAAAGAAGAAAAAGACCATCAGACTTATTGCGTGTTTTTATTAAGTGGTACTTTCAGAGATCAACAAATGATAGTTCAAAAACTACCCATTAACATTGTGGATTTTGTGCTTTGACGACTTGGCACACAACTGTTCTATTTACATGGAGGTTAATGCCTCTTCATAAAGACTTCAGCCTTTGTGGATTCACATGATGAAAGCCATGTGAAATTCAGCAGATCAGAAGGTGACACTCTTCTGTCTGAGACTGTTCCATGCCCTGAAACACTTTTTTTAAAATTAATTTTCAAAATGTAGAGAAATAAGATAGAATATGATAGGGCTTTCAGAGGTGTAATTTCATCTACAGCCATGAAGATCAGTGGTCTCATTCCAGATTTCCACCACAAAGACTGTGTTTACCATCTATCCAGACTTCTTGAAGTCCTTGTTTCTCATGTGACCTACATTGTAAACTCTGATATTGTAGTTCCAGACTGTCTAAGGCATTCATCCTTAAAAAGCAGTCCATCAGAATTCATTCCTATACTGACCATACTGATCCCTGTATCACTGGGGTTTATGGAATATGCCCTCCCAAGCTAATTTCAAAGTGCATTTTAGTTACTGTGCCTCCTTCTGGCTTTCAAAAATAATATAACCATTGTGGCCCAACCTCCAACCAAGTCACCTTTATGGTTTCTAAAATTGTTCAGCCAGTTGACAAAGAAGTTATTAATTCTTGCAGATTATTCATTAACTATGACTACTAGCATCCTTCAAATTAAGTGGCGTGCCCAGCTCACAAAGCACCCTCCCAAACCCCAGAACTCATGTAGGTCAAGCACGACTGAATTTAACCTCTTTCAAATAGTGCTCTGCATCTAAAGAGATACGACTTGAATTTGAAAAGGAAGTTCAAAGTAAACCATCCTTCCCTCTGGCTGTTTTCCTGAAAGTGTTCCTGTTTTGGCTGGAGTTTTATGTTTGCTTGGCTTTTTTTCTTTTCAGGAATCACTGGCAATCTCAAAGGTATCCCAGAGCTTGGCAGCACTACCATTTGTGGTTGGAGAGCAGGCACAATAAGATTACTCCTCAGTGTCTCTGTTTTTGCTCTGGATTCAGCTTGGCCCTCAAACTGTGGTTTCACAAAACTGTGAATCTGTTTTTGAGGGCACCTAGTGTCAGATCTCAAAGCCACTGAAATCATCAGAGTGCAATATGCTGCTACAGAGTCACTCCCCTGATTCAGATTTGTTAATAATATATTGAAAAGACAATTTTGTCATTGCAGATTTAATGTAGAGCAAGTATTCTCTGTCTAGGCCACTCTAAATTCACAGTCTTCCTGCAGCCAGCATAAAATCAACACAAAATTATAAAGTGAATGTAAACACTGTTCTCTGTGCTCTGGCTAAACCAACGAAATGGAATCATATGCTCTTGCCTGATTTTGATCAAATTTGTAGTGCTACATGATGTACAACCACGTAGAGCTGGTATTAAATGATCACAGAACTGCTGTCTCAGTAGTCTACCAAAGCAACTCTGTGGTTTGAAAATTAAAGACATTTGATCTTAGCATCTGCTCTTCACTTAGTATTACAGACACCCTCATCAGTGGAAGCTGTCAAATCTAATAAATGGACAGCTTCAATCATTACCATCTAGGATGTCATCAGGTGCATAAGATAGAAGATGCAGAAAATGTGCCTCAGCTATAGGACTCTTAATGCTCTGGTTCTTATAGTGATACAGACCTCCTCTAATGACAAAAAATACTGCATTATGGGCAGGATAAGAATATTTGTATGTCCCTATTTGCTCTAAGAAAATAGATTTTTTTTTTCTAACCTACAGAAGATTATTTCCATAATTTTAAACTCAGAAGATTCCCTGGTGATTATCTAGTCAGTAGAGACTATACACTATATATACTATAAAAGATTTTACACACATAGAATAGTAGTAGTTTATTATTTAGTTGTTTGTAGAGCAAATCATAAGATATAGCTGAGTTTGAATGAGAACTTCTTTTAAAATAACATCTGGTATATTGTTAAAAGATTTTGAACCTCAGACCTTGGTATGTTATTTCAATGATTAACTTATCCTTGCTTTAAAATCTGTCCTTTTTTTTCCTAGCCCTAATTTTAAGCTTATACTAGGTAGAATTTCTAATAGCTCATATGTAGGGTGAAGAATCCCCTTGACCTATTTCCTATCCAAGCTTTGCTTAAGCTTTCAACTTCTCTTGTTGATCAGAACAAACTCCTTGAGTCTTTAAATACAAAGAATGTTTTGAGGTCTTTCAGGTGCTTTGCAGGCTCTTTCTTGCACCCTTCCTAAACAATAATCATCTGTCTTGGACTGTGGACATCAGCCCCAGATGCCATACAACAGCTGCGTGTACCTCAGTACCAAGCACAGAGGCAATATCATTCACTTTCAAGTACCAGGAATTCTTCTGTTCATAGATCCAATTGTATTCAGCAATGCAATTCAGCGTTTGATTCTGTCTGTAGATCTGACACAGATGATGAATCACCACGACCCCTCAGACCTTTTCAAAATCAAGGCATCCCCTAAAAAATCCCTCATGAAGATAAGTGTTTCCTACAGACTGGTTTTAAATGCACAGCTTTGCATTTGGCTGTTTAGAAATACATTTGCTTATGTTCATCTCATGAGCCAATCCAAATAATTTATTTCAATGATTTGCCATCCCCTCAGTCTTCATGACATCTGCAAATATTGTCATTTAAAGGTTGCCTGTCTCTGATTCCTTCTCTGCTTGTTTCCATGGGATTCAGATGCTTTCATCTTCAAAACTAGTGCCTAATAACTCTGTTTGACCAGGAGCTGCCCAGTCTCTTTTTAAATTCATGAAGTCAGTACTTTTCCATTCAAACCACAAACCTTTTCTCCTGGCATGGCTTCACTGGCAGGTCACAAACATGAAACCCCCTCTATGTTTCACAAACCTCACACAGGAAAAAAGGTTGGTTGTAAATCATATCCTTGTTCCTACACTGTATGAGTGCAGAAAAACATAAGGCAAGAGGCACCTCCAAACTTTGTCCTTAATTTACCCTTTTGCCATTCACTTGGCCAAAAATGTATTTGCTAGACACCGACGTTCCACCCTTCCTGGAGAAGGAAGCATTAGCTCCTCAGGTATTTCACAGCCTGGTGGATCCATTCACAGTGACACAAGCAAACAGACCTATCTCCCACCCTGTACAGCATCCCAGTTGTACAACACTCCAGCAAACAGGAAGGTCAAACATGCTTTCCCCACCATCTCACTCCCTCTGTGCACAGGGCTGGCAGGACCCACCAGCAGGCACACTTCTTCTTCCATCCAGCGACAAAAGATTTCCATTACTGTAAGAAAAATCTGACAGGTCTTGACATCCCTGTGAATTAAGATGGATGAACCAAATTCCCTATAACGTGGCTGGCCCTAAAACACCAAGGAGGAGGGAGAAGTACACATGGCTGGAGATAGTTTTATATGGCAGCAGTAATACATATTGGTAAATTCTAATAATAAACTGCTTACACCTCTGAGCCCTAGTAGCAATACATACTTGCTCATTACACCTTGTTGTAGTACTAATAATATAAAAATCTAAAATGTGCAAATCTTCAGTAAGTTGATTAAATATTTTTCCTTAAACCAAAGATAAACATTATTCACATATGACATCCGTGGTAAATGACAAGATGATGGTCAACTTCAGAACATATTATTTTTAACATAATTCTTCAATAAAATTATTTATATTATTCATCTCTGTACAGTTCAGCCTTATTAATCTAAAACACACAGAAATGTCCCTTTTACTTACTTTATCAATTATCTAAATTAAGCTTGACTATGCCTACCCAATGTTAATTTGGAGCTCTCACATATGCTATGGCTGTTTCATGGATTAAGACTCTTTCTTTAAATTAGAAATAGAACTTAAACAAGGTTAAATTGCAAAAATGTATTTTCTTTCCTGGTAGGTCATGTGTCATCCTCTCTTTATTAAAAAAGTAAAAATAGCTATGCAAACCATCTGATGGGATCCTATGAAAGTAATGTGGGAACACTATTAGAACAGTGCCAGAATTTCAATTCCATATTAAGTTAATAGAACCTATGAAAAACTTTGCGGAGCAATTTGTCCCTGAGATAATTGAATTTAAATCACAGGAATTATAGTAAGAGTCAATTTAATCTTGTTATACTTGGCTCAATTACTACAAGCATCAGTTTTACTTAATATTGGTATTTGTGGAGTTACTGACTTATTTTGCTACTGTCAGAAAAATGTATCGTTAGAAAACAGACATCCTTCATTGTCTGCCGTTTCTTATAGCTATCTCTCTTCCTTCCTTTCATGCTTTCTCTATAGATCAAACATTTCTCTTCTCAGATCTGTCAATTTGCAAGGCTCCCCCCTGAGAGTATGTGCTTTCAGTATGTACTGGAAATAAAATAAATGGGACAAACTGTGTGCTTGAAAAAGTAAACATATACCTCACTGGCTTACCCACAAAACTGTGGTTTTCAGCACTACATCCACCAGATCTTGTGAAGACTAGGTTCTTTTTGGTTTAGTTTTGTTTGTTTGTTTGTTTGTTTGTTTTGGGTTTTATTTATTATTTTGGTTGTTTGCTTGTTTGGTTTGGTTTTTTCACTATGCCAAAAATATTTGGTTCTGTATTCTCTAGCTCATCTTCTGGAAGATCAGGACCGTGGCCACCTTACTTATCTGGGATGACCACATGGCTGCATTTATACTCCCCCCACAAATTCACACCCATTTCTTCTTCCTTTCACTTTTGCAAGCAATAAAAACTCCACTGGGATAAGTCTCTTTATCTCTTTCATCTATTAAGCTTGGGGTAATTTTTTTTTTTTTTAAAAGAAGACCTGCTTTAGTTTTTATTTGAACACGTAGTGTGATAGACTGCAAGAAAATTGAGCGAAGTAGGAATTTTACGTATTGATTTGCTGTAATTGGAAAGCTCCCAAATACTGTGCTTAGTAGAATACATACAAAGATAAGGGAACAACTTCATCTAAGTGCCGAGTTGTTGGGTGGGCTAAATTGTTTCCATTTTCCATACAAATAATTTTGCTACCTGTTTTATCCTTTTTAAGTATTGAGTGGGAGGCAAAGCTCTTTTCCCCAACCCTAGTTTTGCCATTATTAACCTTTAGTAGTTTAGAGATTGTTTAAATAAAAAGTTTACTTTTCTTCTGAGCATTTCAGAAGTCATACATTTATTAATTTGTATGTGGTTTTAAAGTATCTCATTAGTAACTCTTATGCTTTACTATTTGTTTCTCTTTTAGAATAAATGTTTGTCAAAAAGTTGCATCTGCAAGGTCAGAATGAATTCAAAGCAGCAGATACTTAAGTTTGTGCCAAACTTTCCATAGTCTGTAACCACAAATGCAAAACTCTGTCAGAGGTATTTGGCTCATATGTAAAAATGAGGTGAAGATACATCCTGTGTTTAATCAGTTCAGTTCTTGTATTATGAAGTGAAATTTTAAAAAAAGGAGAAAAAAGGAGGAACTCAAGAATTACTGATCCATCACATAAACTTAATTCTCCCCAAAATAACAATAAACCTTTTATAAATATTTAGAAGATAACAGGGAAGGGTGTAACAAATGCAGGTTTTTCAAGGACAAGTAATGTCAAATAAATCAGGCTTGTGGATGGGTAGATGCCATGTATATTGATTTGCTAAAGCTTTTGACGCTGATGTGACATTTTCCTAGGAAACCACATTTTGGCTGAAATATTCCCTGGAGCTCACAAACCCAACAACATGCCATCAGGAGGAATCCTTGTTCACATACAAGCTGGAAGAATGTTTCAATATCTTCATTAATGGCCAGGATGATCAACCAAAAAGCATGTTAATCACACCTGGAGAAACCCAGGCTGGAACATGGTGCCTGATGAAGTCTTCATGTGAAGGGAAGCACAGGCAACAGCTTTGAAAGTGTGAGCTGAGAGGTCAATGATGAGAATGAAATTAGGCTGGCTTAGAGAAATATGTGTCAGCTGTCTCCAAATGCACCCAAAGTTACCACAGAATAGACATGGCATGGGTTCTCCATATTAGTGGGGGAGGAGATGACAAGGGCAGCACAGCAGATTTAGGTCATCACTAACTACATCTTCTAGGAAGGACATAAAGCCCTGGTCCTGAGGGTTTGAACAAGCAATGCCTGCTGAGGATGGTTTGGTTACAGCTGCCTTGGGCCAAGAGATTGGAGTGAATACTCTGCAAAGGTATCTTTATGAAATCATCCATGGCAAGCTAGAATGCTCTACATCTGGTTCAGCAATATCCATAAGTGAACACATCCTCAGCCAGGATCACTGTCAGAAGTCATTAGCGAAGGTTAGCAGCAGTTTATGAAATTGCCACTTGCAGCCATCTGTGCCTTCACGTGATTTTTCTGCTGACTTTCAGGATATCTGTTGCAACTTCAGCAGCAAGGTGGACAAAGGGGTGGGATGACAAACGCACCCCGCCCAGGCGTCTCTGAATGAGACACCGGCAACAGGCAAATTTCTGCCAGCTACGTGAATACTTCCCCCTTGTGAAACCCAAAGCTCCAGGGAACTGTTTAAAAGCACAGATACGTGCAGAAGCAGCTATTAGAGTGAGGAGAGAGAATAATGAAGAGAGAATGCACATGGTGGAGAAAGTCTATGGATGAAAACTGTAGGCTAAAAACATTGCTCAGGTGCCACATGTGAGACAGTTGCAAGCAGCAGGCATTGTAAACTCAGACGTTTATGGGTGAACTTCTACCATAGTCTGGATGCTCTCACAAACAGCAAGTGTCAAGGCAGCTTTCAGGATTTTGCCTGTAAGTGCTACTAAAAAATATACCTTTATTTTTAAATGCTTTTGCTTAACTCATTCTGTTACTTCAGTTCTATCTGAAGGATTACCAGATGGAGAAGTATGTGCATTTTGCCCTGATTTTAATACATTTATCATTTTAATAACCCACTGTGGGTTGTTACTACCTGTTTGTCTGGCAGGAAATACCCAAATACCATGTTGATGAAATCCTACCTTTAAATATACAAAATTATTTTACAGGGAGAAAAAAAAAAAAAAAAAAAGGCCAAATGGTATGGTTACAATGAAGAAACTAAAGAACAACATTTCCTTGAAGAATTTACTCAAATTAGGCTTGCATACTATGTGCCAAGACAAGAAGGAAGTTTCATGTTAGCATAAATTGATGGAAATTAGTGTATACTCTTCACGTGATATATGCTAAAGGCAATGCTGGTGGAAAAATACAGAAAAAGGTAAGAAAGCTTATTCTTTTAATGTCTTTCTACCTCAAATTAGGGAAAAATAAAAAAAGTTCCTTCTTTTTTCCCCTTGGGGAATGGAAATACTTAAAGAAGTGGGGACTTCCTTGTGAATGTCTAAGCACAGCACTGGAATCAAAATCTGTAGGTTTCAGCATGTTCAATCCAAAATATCCAAAATATTTCACTTAGAAAAGGCACACACGCATTACTATTTTCAAAGTGCTTCATGTAAAAAAAAAAAAGTCATTAATGAAATACTTGCTTTGTTGCTCTAGTTTTCACTGAGTCATTAAGGGTGGGGAACAGAAGAGACAGGGGGAGAGGAGGCATCTTTGAACACAGTAGATAGAGCAGACTACCAAGAAATTCAACCCCAAATGTCTAGACTAATTGGAAAAACTTGAAAAGAATAAAAAAAAAAAAAGAAAAAAACCAACCCAAACAATCCAAACAGAGAACACGACTTGGAACATAATCAAAAAATCAGAATGAAATGAAACCAACCCTCAGGCTGTGTTGGGCATGTTTTGATGCAGTTTGGTAGACCAGCTAGGAGAATGACTGTCCTTTCCCAAGCCAGTTGCAAAGACTGGCCTCCAGTGAGCACTTCTCCCAACCCAACATCCCCCTCTGCTCAAGGGGACAGTTGGTCACTCCTCGTCTTAGCAGGTAGCACCTCTACCCCTTGCTAATGAAACTTATCCTTGCCTTGCACCTTACTTCAATTCCCTTGCCCCTCTGTAAATGTGGTACCGTGCCCCAGAACAACAACAGAAAAACCCTGTGATTCTGACATATGTCCTCAAATTCCATGTTGGCGTTGACAGAATTATATTTTTCAGCAAAATGCCCATGATTTTCAGCCAGTTCAGCCAAGCAGCATAGAGACCTTGGTCTCAGCAGAAAATGTGCTCTTTGACCTGGTGAGCCAAGGTCACATTCAGGAAAATCATATGAGGCAGGGCTCCTCAGCAAGGACTGAAATCTGTCTCCACACAAAGAAGTGAAAAGTCAAATATGACCTTTAGGAGCCTGAAAGGGTAGGGCTGAGCTACAGTTGCATTGTACACGTTTCATTTAGACCTAGAAGGACCTGTGCAGAGGCTGATGTCTGTCCTCCTTATCCAACAGGACCTTGAAACGTACCTTCAACCTAAGTAGGTTGTTGTAATCTTCTGGGGCCTATACTAGCTTTCCATTTATGGAAATCAAACCTTGAACTCCAGGGGATGAAATGACGTGAATGTAATTGCGTAGCTAGCCACAGGTATAAGATTCAGGGCACGTGAAAGAGAAAATAGGGCTGAAGGCACAGCAAAAATCTGAATTTCAGGGCAAAAGGCTACATATGAAGCTTGAGCTGAAGATGTAACTTCAAGTTGCTTGGAGCTCCTGTACATGAGTTTTCAGATTTTGTGGTTCAGCAAGCAAGGAAATGCGAGGCACTAGCATGACATATATTTCATAGCAGCCGCCTTTTGCCACAAAGCTCCAGCATGGCCAAGGCTAAAGAGGCTAGATGTCAAGAGGTATAAACAACCATCATGTGAGATCCTCCAGTGCATCATGAGGAAAGGAAAGGAGGTGACTAATCTTACTCTGACACTTGTCTTAGTGTAAAGCCCTTTATAGTATGACATTCCCCAGCAGTATCTCACACTCAGGGGACGAAGGGAAGGAGACCAGACATCCTTGGACAACTGTTGCTCACCACCAGCTTTAG
Source organism: Megaceryle torquata (assembly GCA_024611175.1). NCBI lineage: Eukaryota > Metazoa > Chordata > Aves > Coraciiformes > Cerylidae > Megaceryle > Megaceryle torquata. Next base: position 53,981 of record JANIJG010025464.1, read on the forward strand.
AAAGTTGCCTTCCAAAAAGCAAAATGTTCTAAGTCTTGTTTGCTTCCTTCTGAGGTTACACTCTTACCCCAACAACAGTTCATCAAGAGACCACTGATAAACTTACTACAAACAAAAATAGTTCCTTTTTCTACTGCTGGAAGAAATGCAGCAATTTCAGTTCCTCAAATGTGCTATACTGCTGTGACACTTCTTTGGGCCTGGTTTAGGGCTACAACATCTTAAAGGGTTTTTTACTATAGGCTTGTTAAATGCATAGGTAAGACTTCACCTTTTTTCTGCAACAGTGCTACTTTTTGTAAATTGCCAATGTGTTTTGCAAAAGCTAGAGCTTATGTAGAAAGGTTCCATGTTTTTGTATGAAAAAGCTTTAAAACTAGAAGAAAGTGACTATACCTTTAAATAAAACTATTCTAAATACAAATTCCTTTCTTCTTTCTTGTGAAATCCAATTCCTTTTCTGATGTTTGCACTTACCAAGTAGATGACCCAGAGATTACTTTTTGTAATCAAGAACGATAGCTGCAAATCAAAAAGGCAAAAGTTAAAAAGAATACAGAGAAACTGGGGTGAAGAACACCATTATTTTGGATAGTGACTGAGCTTCATTTTCTCACTCTCCCAGTCCTAGCCTTTTACATATCCCTCTATTCACAACATCAGAGAGAAACAAATGAGTCAAAGCATTGAGTTTGTAGGAGATGCAACATCCACTTGAAGAATCATAATACATTGGCTGGTGTTCAAGGTTATGCTGGTAACTGGTAAACTGAGAAGACTGAAGTATACACACTGTGTATTAATAAAAGGCGTGATGGAGGGCAGGGATTCCTGCAACTCCATAAGGCAAACGTGGTGGCTCTGGAAATGAAAGGCACCCCATGTCTGTGGCCTACATGTCTGTGCTATGTTTTCCACAGTGGCTGTGCTGGCTCCCAGCTCCTGCTTGTCTGAAGGGATGTGTAGGACCACCCGGCACCTCTCTGGGGGAAAGATGCTGCCCAAAGCATGTTGGACTGCGCTTTCAGAAACTCTGCCCCCCCACAAGAACCCCAACCTTGATGCCTCCTAGTCCCCCCCCGGAGAGGGCTTGGAGCAGAGCGGTGCAAGAGGCAGCGCTGCGCACTCCCCCCGGGGCGCCCCGGGACAAGCAGCCGGGCCCGTCGGGGCCCCAGACCCCGCTCTCCGCCTCCGCATCGAGCCAGAGGAGAGGGAAGGGGGAATAACCCCGGCGGGGAATGAGCGGCTCCCAGCGCACCGAGGAGGCTTTTCCCCCGGCGCCACGGGGAGCATCCTCGCCCGCCGGCCCCATCGCGACGCCGACAGCCCGTAGCGGCTGTAAACCGGCTTATGCCCAAGGCGATTTGCCCGTAATCCGTTGGGTTTCCCGGGGCGGGGAGGATGGGGGGCGGGTGTGCACGGCGCCCGGGGTGCCCCCGGGGCGGCGCCGCGGGCGGGCAGGGGGCGGCGGGGGCGGGCTCCGCGCCGTGCACCGGAGGACACGGCGGCGGTGATGATGTGAGCGGCGCGGCAGCTGCAGGCCGGCTCCCCCGGGAACCGGGGCTGAGCCCGGTGGCCGTGGGAGGGAGAGGAGACGGGCGGGGAGGAGGGAGGGGGCCAGGACGGGGCCGGTGGGAGAAAAAGGGAGGAGCGGGGCCGGAGGTGGCGGGGGTGGGGGTGGAAGAAGAGCGGCGCTGGGGAAGCGCTGCCGGCCCGAGGAGCGGTAGCGGCAGGAGGCAGACGCAGCCCCGCGTAACCTGCTCCGGTGCCCGTCGGCGCTCTCCCCGCGGAGGTAGGGGACCTGCTGCGGGGTGATGGAGGAGCATGGGTACCCTTCCTATAGCGCCCGCAGCCCCGCCTGGGAGGAACTGGTAGGTACATGCGTGTCTTGCAATTGCACAGGCATTTCCTACCCTTTTTCCTGCCTGTATTGTTCAGCCGGGGGGGGTCGAGCTGTCATCCTTATCGGTGTTCCCGCCTCCCCTCCCCTTCGCTTCTCCGACCCCGCTCCGCACCAGAGCCCGGCCGCCGGTTCCCGTCCTTTCCCCGCGGGGCGCGTGGGGTGGGCGTGGGAAGGGGGGGGGGGGTGTGAGCCTTTCGCCCCCGCCATGTCCGCCCATTTGCTGGCGGGCTCGTCCCTCTGGGGAACGGGGAGTTCATTGCCCTTTCTGAGTTTCACTGCCCGGGTGGAAAGCTTGGGATTAGCACCGAGAGTCTTGCCTCCAACTTTGCCGGGGGCGTTGGGTGTTGATATATTTAAATGCTTTCTCTTAGTACAGCAAAAACAACGTGTCCAACGTTAGGAGGCAGTTTCCAGAAAGAGACTTTTCTCCCCCCCCTCCCCACCCCCCCGCTGTCTTCTTCTGTAGCCAGGCTGGGAATCGCTCCCGTCGCGGCGGCAAAGCGGTCCGGGGCTGGAGTACCCAGCTACCACCCTGCTTTGTGGGGTGCTGGCAAAGTGCGTGTCTTTTGGGTGCTACGAAGGGAGGGGAGTGCCCAAACTGGCCGGGTGGAAAGCTGCGGTGCTGTGGCTATGTCGTTTGTTTAAGCAACTCGGAGACCCTCCTTCCAGCCGAAGGAAATCATGTCACCGGCATCCTCAGCAGGCGATAAAATCAGATTTCCCTTTTCAGGGCCGTCTGGTCCCGCTCTTGGGCTTTTCTCCATTGTGCAAACACACACATAGACATCAGGCAGGGACAGCTAAAAATAGGCTTTGGGTAGCAGCTTGGGAGATTTCAGGCTATCTTGAGAGGTCAAGGCTAGTCTGTCTCTGCCCCTGAACTTGGTGAGGGGACACAAAGCATGGGCCCACGCCACTGCCAAGCTTCCCTTGGCTATACCATGTTTTACTAACCAGCTTTGTTGGTCCGGGGCCCCTGGTTTTACTTGTAAACCCAGTTTTAAAGAGCAGCTGGGGAAGAGACATACTTTTCTTGGCTCACTGTGGTCCCTCTCTGGAAAACAGCAGCCCAGCCCCCGGAGATACCCATGGTGAACTAAGTTCACCCCCTTCCCTATTAGGATTTTTAGCTCTCCCAAATACATTTTTACTAGCCTCGTTTTTGTTGTGAAGTTGAACATCCCCCTTCACTGCCCTCTGCAGTCCTCAAGTGCCAGAGCTGCTGCCGGAGATGCAGCTGTGATAGGGAAAACAGCTGTATGTGTGTTCCAGTAACATGGAGCTGACACCAAAAGGATCAGGCAAGGGAAACCCGAGATTTTTGCCTGGAGTGATGAAGACATCGTGGGAGGAAGGCAGCGAAGCTGATTCTCGTGAAAGCGTTATCCTATTAAACAGTGACATTTAAATTGGCTGCCGTCATCCAAAACTCAGATGAAACTCGGGAGGCAGATGGATTGCAGCCCCTCCACTTGGAAATGCAGAGTCCTGGCTGAAGCATTCAAACCCATTTCCTTCTGTGTGCAGGGCTCAGATAAACAAGGAACACATCTTTTTTTTCTTTTTTTTTTTCCCCCTCCCCCAGTAAGGGCCAGGATTTGGGTCATGTTTATCATTTCATTGCTGCATTTGTTAAAGAGTACACCCATGAATGCAGTTTTAAGGTTAACCACTGCACTGATTTCCTTTACAAGACTAAACCACTCAATCCTTTACCTGGTAACCTGCTAGTAAAATACACAGTCTTTGTGACAAAAGCTGCATCATTCTCTGGATCTCATAAACAGGCTTTTTATTATAATGGGGGCAAAGGGAGATTTAGATGAAGAACTGAATGATGAAGGGAAAAGTGTTCAGACCTCTCCTTTGCGCTCAAAACACAGTAAAAGAGCAGCAGGATAAGGGAAACTGTTTATTGCAGGTTTTGAATCTGTGGAAGTTAATTATGCAAATTTTCAGAGGTATCTGTATTTGTTTTGAGAAATAAGTGATGGACATCAACTTCTCCTTTGCCTGTCAGGGTTGGACTTGTCTGTGTGTAATTTTAAATTTCTATAAAATTATTTCCTTAATTCACAGCTCACTCTGGAATAGGAAAACCTCTTCCTGACTCCAGGAAGAGTTGCATGAGACCCTCCATGATGGGAGGTAAATAAAAGTAACAGAAAATATAAGGCTCATCCTCCATTCTTCCAAGAGAGATTTGGTGGCTTTGTACTCCAAATATACTCAATGTACGTCTTACAGAGTTCTAGACCCAACTTTCGTATTTTATATGAGACGTGAGTCTTGACTTTACTTTTCCCTTTAAATGTATAGATGGGTCCTAACACCTTTGCAAAGCGACTATATTGATGACCTCCCCTGGTTTACACCTTTTCACTCTGAATCATACAAGATGTTTTTGTAACCTACAGGTTATAGGATTGCATTGGCTACTCACAAACCAGCCACAAGCAATACAGTTACTCTCTTTAACAGCAGTATGCATATGTTTTGTTACATGATGTTGGCCCCTTTGGTAAGTAAGGAAGCCAAGAAAGAATAACCTCACTAACTCAATCTGCAGAGGGAGTTCAAACAGGCAGATCAGATCTGAAATTAATTTGCTCAATATGGGGAGCTCAGTTCAAAACTATAGTTACCACTAACAACCAAAATTAGGAAAGATTCAATAACATCTTTTAAATGTGATGAATAATGCATTGTTAACCTGACATATGTACCACTTCTCATCCAGATCTCCTCAGAACAAATTTTTGAGGTGGAGGAAAAAAGTAGTCCCCTTCAGTTCATAGATGCCAAAGTGATCTAGAGAAAAAAAGAGGTAAAAACTCTTGTTACAAAGGGAATCAATATTAGAGCTGGAATATTTTATGTTCCTGGAATCAAATAATGCATTAATCTGCATTACAAACTGTAATCTCCAGTGCAGCTGGAGTGCATGTGTATTTGGATTTTTTTCTACACTGCATATGCATTTTAGCAATGCATATTCTATTACCAGGACTGGATGTGGTTGAGTTAAAATGTTCTCACAGGGCATATATGTACCCAGCACTTTGGGACCAGTCTTTGACTCTAAAGAGCAGATCATCAGTTGATATGAACTGCCATGCATAAATTATGTCAGTGGAGCTGTTTTCTATCAGTTGAGCAGCTCCCTTTAAATGCTGATCTTTCTTTATGATTTTCACCAGTCTTTCCTTGCTTTAGTCAGGAAATTTAAGGCAATTAGTAAGGAGAGAAAAATTGAGTATGATAAATGAAAGACACAGTGCATGCAAATATTGTATGTGATTTAAACAGCTGCATATAGCCCCACATTCTTCAAGAGCTTGACTTGCAAGAAGTCTAGTGGTATGATTTGTACCATGGTATTCATAGCTGTATTCACTGAACTGAAATGTGCTATTCAATATTTCTCATATTGAATCTGACATCAACTCCTGGAAGAATTTCAGCTGAGTTGAAAGGCATGGAAGTCAAGTTGGCCATGCTTATTGAGGGGAATTTTCATGGCTATCTTAGTCAGCTTTACCTGGGCAATGGCAAGAACTGGACCCTGATTATATGTTAATGCCCCTGGAAAGAAGTAGAAATGGTGGGACCTTTAAAACTGTCTTTGTGCGTGGACAACATGCATGTTTGTAGAAACAAGTTTCAACGCTAACCTGAATGATTAACTTGGCTGCTTTCAACTAATGCTCGACACTTGCTTGATGTCTCCATTTTGAACTGTAAACATCAAGTTACTGCGGATTTTAGAGCCCGTAATTTCACAGATTCCACTACACCACAGAAGCCAAACTCTTGTTGAACTGTACTTGTAGGACATTTCCTATCATTTGCAAATTTAGGTCATCACTACTAAAATCTTCACACGAAGTGGCCTGAGAAAACATAATTAGTACTTTTCTTTTCATAGCACTCTGAAGTTTATCAAGATACGATGAAAGAGACTTGCTTGGAAGTGAAAGGCTGGTGCATTCCTTCCTTATAACCCCATTTTTATGTTTGGGCAGTCAGGAGAGAGCAAGATCACAGCAGGGTAGCCCATGCAAGGATGCATGATGCCCTCTGCATGCTGCAGAAAGTGCAGAGAAGCTGGGGCTGATAGTTAAGCTCTGAAAGTGAACATAAGTTGAAGAATTGTATTAATTGCCCATTTCACCCACAGAGTCTTTTACTAGCTTTTATGTATTTGAGATGAAATCTAGTGAAGGCAATCTGAGATGTCTACCTAAGGAGATCTCCAGCTCCTCTGCTGGCATTGTAATAGCCACCAGATGTGGCGAGAGCTGTTATATATTTAAAAATTAAATTAACTTGATTCTATTTTTCCATCTAATAATGATGAAACAATGTATTTACATCCATTGCTAAATAGGCCAATATTGGTTTTATAAAATTAAAGACAAATTTTTTAATTAGCTTGCAGAGTAACCAATTGTGAAAGCATTTTGAAAACAAACCACATTAGTGTCTTGCTCTGGAAGACAATGGTGCTGTGCATTTATTATTTTGAACCTTCAGTGGAAGGTTGTTTTTGGAATTACACTTTAATCACTTACTGTTTTTAGGATTTAGGTCTAAAAATGTAAGGAATAAGCAACCAGATGATGTTTTAGTAAAAAAAACCCAACAAAACAAAACCAGGAAACAAACATTGAAAGGTGCAAATTTTGGGTCATCAGTAGTCAGCTTCATGATCTCCCAGAGTTCAAACATCCTCATACCAAATTACACACTTGAGGAATACGCTGTCTTTGTGTCCCTTTCTCCCTCAGTGTCTCATCTCTCCTTTTCAACTGAATTTGGAAAGGTATACTCCATAGGTGAAATGTCTACTCATGAACAGTTTTGCATGTAACTTCTCAGAGGATCCTAGTCCTGTGATACAAATACATCGCAGTCACATGTACAGATATTTTCAACGCTTTTTTAGTATGGGAACCAGTCTAACAGTAACTAGTGTTGTTCAGCTAGTGTTGCTTAATTCAGCTGAATTAAATGGAGTTAGTCTTGCTGGTGTTCTGTTACCACTAACCCTTTCTCAAATCATAGTCACAATTACATGCAATACATGTTAGCATTAATTAGCAAACTCTGTCTTCTTGTCCTCTTGAAATGTTCAATTGTCATTTGCCTTCAAAAGACTAAACTAATTGCAGTGAGACATGTTCTGGCGTAATTTGCTCTTCCTGAAATTAAGGTGGAGAAGAGGAAGAAAGGAGGGGGCAAAGAGAAGTGCCCATAAATAGAGCTCTTAGCCTATGTTTTTTTTTCTAGCCGTGCCCTAAATTAATTCACTGAGAGCAGTACATACTTGCACTTGCCCAAGTTTGATCCCATGTTTTTGAAAAAGGAGAACTCATTCTCAGGTGAAGAGTGAGGCAAGACCCCTTAGTTTCATAATTAGCCTGTAAGGAAAAGGGACTATATGAGAACTTCATCTATTCTGAGATGGGGTATTAACAGTAGGATTTAGGTCCTATTATTATTCTAATAGTATAATATAATATGGTAGACTTAGGTCCTATTATTATTCTAATAGTATAATATAATATGGTAGGATTTAGGTCCTATTATTATTCTAATAGGGAATGTAGGCAATACAGTTGAGATTCCTTTAAAACATAACAATATAGCTTAACAGAAAATATAACAATAAAAATCTCAACTTTTTAAAATGTAACTTTCTGACATTTTAAAAAATCTAACTTAAGTGATCTATGTGTAGGAGGGTAGCACAATGACATTTGGAGTACCTGGCATAGTAGCACAGAATCAAGCCACAGGACCTACAAAGGCTTTGTGGAAATCCTTACTTTCTCCTACTATGAATAAAAATCCCTGTAGAAGAAATAGGATACGCTGGATCCTGTGAAATTCAGATTGCAGCAAGGTGTCTGCAGGGCAAGATAGGTTGTACACTAAGGGTTTGGTTTTGTTTCACATTAACTGCTTTGTATTTAGGTACTGCGGCATTCTATTAGCATATTAAGAGATGTCAGTTCCCTTTCTAGAAATATAAATAGAATTGTGGGAATACAGAAACCTCAAGTATTGATTGCTTTCTTATGTTTAATCCAGTCCATGCAGCTAGGAGTTGTGTGTTTTATTTAGTATTGCTGTGATTTAAATGCTTATTTTGAACACTGACTACATACAAGCCACAATAATTTTGAAGTACCACAATTCAGAACATGTGGTGACATTTCAAGATCGTGTGAGCTGCCAGATCCAAGATTAGAAGAGAAAAATGACCCTTTCTTTCCCCACAACTAAAACCTTTTTTTACAAAGGCAAAAATGAATAGAATAATAAGAAAATTAAACTAATAGGAGAAAACAACCGGAAAGCAATGGATGCATTTGCCAAAATTGTCCAGTGCTTTGATACTGAAGGATACCACAGGATTGGCTGGTTGGAGGGACAGATAAGGAACCCTCTGCATGAGATGCCGTCCATGCAATCCCCCAAACCACCCTGTGCTGCCAAGGGGGAGCAACAGTCCTCAGCCGTGACCGGACAGCACGTGGGAAGGCCACCGGCGTTCAAAGCCCGGCGTTTCCCCTCTGCTTGCCTTCACCGTCTAAACCTTGGCTTTCTACCTCTCGCTGACGGTCACCTGGCTTTATAAAGCACACGGAGCCGCTTAGCGAGGGCTGTGAGCGGAAGGAGCGTGGGTACCAGGGGGTACCGGCGGGCCGCGCTCTGCCCGTGCCTCGTCCACCGCCCGAACCACCCGCGGGGACGTCCGAGGAAACCCGGGCAGGTGCGGGGGGCGCCAGGGGCCCTCCTCAGTCGCTTTCGTCTGCTCCGTCCCTTGGAGTCCCCCCGCCACCCCGGCGCTCACCTGCGGCGCGGTCCTACCCCCTTCCCCCCGAGCCAGCCGGCACTGGCACCCGTTGCCGCTCGGCTCCCCCTTGGCGACCGCTCCCGGTGGCTCCCCGTCGGCCGGGGCTCAGGGAACCGGAGTCGGAGCCGGGCCCGGGCCGTTCCGCCCTGGCTCCACCCGCCGGCGGGTGGCGGCGCCTCAGCCCCCTGCGAGCAGGGAGCGGCGTCCGCCCGGGCAGGGCCCGGCCAGGCCGGGCCGAGCGGGTGCGCGGCCCTTGCCCGTCAAAGGGGGCGGCGGAAGATGGCGGCCGGGCGGTCCGCTTCGCTCCGACAGCGCCCGGCTCTGTCCCCGCCGCCTCCGTCCCCTCCCCCCCGTGCCGCCTCTTTCCCCACCCTCCCGCACCGCCTCCTCCTCCTCCTCCTCCCCGGGGAGGGGAGCGGCAGCGGCTGCCCTGGCTGAGCCGGGCTCGTGTGCTTTCTCTCGGCAGGAGTCCGGGAAGATGGCCGGGGCCGAGTCGGGGATGAGCGGCGCCGGGATCCCGCAGCAGTCCCAGCCCCAACCCCCGGCGGCGCCGGCGGACGAGTCGTCGGACAGCGAAGGGGAGCACGAGGGCCCCCAGAAACTCATCCGGAAAGTGTCCACCTCGGGCCAGATCCGCAGCAAGGTAAGGGAGACAGGAGACGGCGAGCCCCGCTGCCTCCGGGGCAAGTTTCTCCATCCCCATCATAGAGTGGGGCCATCCCGGAGCTGAGGGTGGCCGCTGCATCCCGCCCGCATCCCCGGGAGCGGCGGCGGCGGGGGGGTGTGGGGTGTGTGTGCGGCGAGGCAGCCGTGCCTCTTCCTTCCTTCCCTCTCCCCTCCTCCTCGTCCAGCTGTTGCGTCCACATCTGTCCCCGGCTGGCAGGAAGAGCCCCCCGGGGCGGCGGGGCCGGAGGGGAAGCCGCCTGCCCCAGCGGCCGGCAGCCGCCCTGCCCTGCCTGGCGTCCTGGGTGTGGGGGAAACGGCGGCGGGCTGCCTCCCTCCGGCTCCTCGTCCTCGGCGGCGGGCACCGCTGCCGCGGGGATCCCGCCCTGCCTCCCACAGCGCGGGTGGGCTGTTGCAGCGAGCCCTTCCTCACCAACTTTTCTCCCCCCTCCCCGCTCCCCCCACCCCGTGTTCTTCACCGCCGGTCGCGGGGTGCCGCCGCCGTGCGCTCCGCCGGAGCTGCGGGCAGGGAGCCCGCGGTGGCACATCGGGCTCCCCTTTGGGAGCGGGAGTGCCGCGAAAGAGGGAAACGCCGTTTCCAGTTTGAAAGGCACCATGCGGGACGGGGGTGAACTTCTATCCGTCCTCGCTCGTGGGGCTGGATACGTAAAGCAGCTGTCAAAATTTCAGGTTAATGCAGTTCTTTCGACTGGCTCGGGCTGCCGAAGTCATTCTGGTGGAATTAACCTTTTGATGGATGGTGTGTTTACATCACATTCTTTCCTGTAAAATGAACTTGAACAAGCATGCATTTAAAAGTATAAAAATAATGAGACCTGACTTACTTTCTGAGTAGAAGGATCACGTGACTTTATATAAAGTGTGGTCCACATTCAGTGATGGGATCTGCACAGAACCCCATTGGGGAGAGCTTGTGGGTGCAGTGACATTAAGGCACCTAAGTGTCTGGTTTGAGGGGCAAAGGGACTCCATGCAGGCCCAGACAGATCACGCAGTTTGATTTCTGCACAGTATGTCATGTGGTGGTGGTTCTTGTAAAGAGCACCCGTTAAAGTTAGTAAGGAGCTGTTTGTGGAGTCAGATTGGTGCTGTTCTTCCCTCGAGCTTCTGCTTCACTATATCCAAAAGGCAGCCACTTTTTAAATAGAAAGATTGATTGTTAAAGAGTAGCATTATTCCATTATGAGAGCTAGAAAGCAATTTTTACCTGAAACCTAAACACAACACGTCATCCCATTTTACTACTAAACATTAATTTTGCCTTTCCAAATATTAGGCCTGGCCAAAGGGTTAGTATGGTAAATAATATGCAACTATTGCATCGTGCTGAGAACACAGTCCTACACAAACTTTTGGCTTTAACACTGCTTCTATGTGGCAGTCTTCAGAATGCTTTCAAAGTGATGGAACGTGATGCTTTATTAGCTGTATTTGCAGGCTTGCTCTCACAGAGGCTGATACTTGTGCAAGGAAAATATGTGGATTATGAGTGATATTGAAACAGATTTGTGAGCATGAGATCCCAGCCAGTTCTTACCAACTGTTACAGGTTGATGGGATATTCTGTATCTGAGGGCTGTGAATGAATGCAAAGCTAGGATTGCCTGAAGTCCTAAGACAGCTCTCCAAGTGATGCTTTTGCTTGTCTCAGTTTGAGTGTCAGTTCTGTTTCTGTGAATCAGATATATAAAGGAAAAACTGACTGCTGACATAACAGGAGTCATAAAATGATGCTTTGCTGGTCGCAACTTAAAATAATGCGCAACCCCAAATATAAACATCTTTCTTTCCACTTAATTAAAAGTGATATATCTTTGTTAAAGATGAGACCCATGTTGAATAATTCAGTAGCACTTTATTTTATAACTCACAATGCATTATTTAAAAGTTCCTATATTTAGACAGACAACTCCCATTTAGTTAAGGGTGTTGTATGTTTGCTGTTGTAGTTGGTGATCAGTGGTTACATGAAACCACTAGAGCAAGGAACATCAGGGAGCTGCTCTTTTACCCAGCTAGTCCCTTTCATTCAAATTAGATTTGTTAAGCTTCACTTACTTGGTGAATGTGTGTGTAAGATAAGGTTTTAATTAAATGGATTAGGTTTGTCTTACAGCTAAGAATAGACTTCTGAAAAAAACCCAAAACATGTATATTACATTTATCATTGATGCTTGCGGGCCCATTTAACACTGTGCTGTTTTTCTCTGGATGTTGCTTATATACTTAATAGAAGCATTTCAGTGACCTGGTATTGATTCCTTAGCTCAGAACTATACCCAAAAGTCTCTGCTGGTAATTATTTTTATTTTACTTAAGGAAGATGTTATTTTTAGATGTTTTGGTACAGTTGATCATTTGTGAAAGCTACCATATGGTGATACTTTGCAGATAGAATCATTCAGGAGTGGATTTTTTTTTTTTTTTAACGTGTGTATAATAAGATTTAGCAAATGTATGTGCAAGAGCAAACTGCTTTTGCTAGCACACACAGAAGTCTAAAGGTTTCTAACACCTGTAGCACTCAAAGGGAGTTTCTAAAGCTTTGCCCTCTTCTTCCTAAATAAAAACAATTAGTTATTTGGCCAAGGGCAGGGTGTGAAAATCAGAATGGGAGAATGAAAAGAAAAAATGCTGTATTGGCAGATGTAATTACGCTGAAGTTTATTGCTTGTTCCAATCGTATTCCATGGTTCTACTTAGAAGTCTGTTTCCAGTTTTACCATAGCTTGCCCTTATTGAATAGCAACTTCCTCTGCAAACTGCTCTCTTGATTTCAGTGGAACTACTTTTGCAGTAATTTGCTATGAGAAATGGATGGGTGATAGGTCTGGACATTTATGTAGCTTCTATTATGGGTGTAGTTTTAGTTTATGCATATGTATTAGTCACATTTTTAGAGTACTTCAAAGGCATGTCTGTGTCAAAATATGGCCATTTTTAATTTCCCCAAAAAGAAAACTTGAAGATCAACATGTTTTGGTGTCTGCAAACCTGAAGATCAAGAGAACAAATTGTGGCACAAAGGACTAAGCTATTCTTTAGGCCAACACCTTGTTTGTACCTAGGAGCTGTTTGCTTAAGCCCCATACTTGGTTATGGAGCAACACTGCAGCAGCAGGTGTCTTTAGGAGACTCAGGACCAAAATTAATTAGCACTTTTGTGAGATTAAAGCCAGCATCTTAAAACATCATCCTGGGAGCTATTGTTATCTGTGGGGCTTCTGTATGTTCCCTGAAGGAAATGCAGGGGAATAAACAGGGGGTAAGTACCCTGTGAATTTCAAGAAGTTTTGAACCCAAATCCCCAATGTGTTGAGACAATTTTGGACTTTATGGTGTCTGCCCACCATCTCCCTTCACTCCAGGAGACCTAAATATTTACAACCTGAAAAGTGTCTTGGTTAAAAATGCTTTTTGGAATATACATTTTAGTTTTGTGAGTACTTTGGAAAACCATAGTCAGACAGTTTTGAAGCAGTATATATGATGATGTTAGATTGTTACATATATAACAGTGTTATATTGGGAATTGAAATTGTGGAAAGTTCTCAGTGCGTCTGCACTGAACTTGGCTTCTTAACTTTTAAAGATGCTACTTAAGATAGGCGCCATCAGTGCCTTCTTTAAATGAAACAGATTACTTCAGTTCTTTGGGCTATAGCCCAAAAACTCTGCCTGTCAGGCTTCTAGCTTCTGTAAAGTTCATCGCTGTAGTGCAAAGTACATTCCTTATAAAGAATTGAAGCAAGACCATCTTTTCAACTGGAACTTGTCGAGAAGGGAAGGCTCAAATTAGAGCTGACACTTCTATCTTTACATTCTGCTCATCTTGGGGACGAACACAAATTAATTAATGACTTAAACCCTGGATACTGGGAAGTGGAGTTGTCAGATGAGCACAGGTTTAGTTCCTACTCTTGTCTTAAGTACTCTCTGCTAAAAAGCGGATATGAAGAAGAGCACTTTCATTGCTGACTTGGATTACTACTTTAACAGGTCCGTGTTGAGTTAATGGGAAAGCTCTGCTGGATACGTGTTTTGCTCTCAAACCTGCGATTCAGTTTCTGGCCCGTGTTTAGTTTTGGATGAAGCAGAAATTCTGGAGCAGAAAGTATAAATCAGAAAATGCAAGAAAATACAGTTCTTATGAAGTGAGATAAATACATTTATAATGTATCTGGGAGAATTCTTTCTTCCACTCCTTGACCCCCAGGGGTTTTTGTTAATAAGGAAATTGCTGTAATGTGGGAGATGTTCAGAAACACGAGTGTCTTATAATTAGTGGAAATGATACAGTGTTGTTTAGTTAAATGGCAAGAATTATCCGAGGTCTTAATATATTTTTTTAGAGATCCTAAATCGTTATGGAGTAATAAAAGCAAATTAATTAAGTTCCCCGCTGTGTTTTTATTGGCTTTAGTGGATAACACCAGCCATTTAGGAACTAAGCCTTCAAAAAGTTTCTAACCTCTTCCATATGGTGACATTTGACAGTGCCAAGTCCCAGTAGTCACTTCCTGTTTGTTTCTGGTATACATTTCTCTCTGATTACCATAACTTGTTAATTCACCTAAATATAAAGTACTGTGGTTGATAGTGGCGTTAGACTTCATGAACGTCATTCTCTGCAATGTCATCTGCTCTTCCTAGCTTCAGTAGTTCCAGATTTACTCAGCTAAGTAGTGGTCGATTCCTTTCTGATTAAGAAAACACAATTTTTATGCACCAGAAGTTCTCAGAAAAATGCCACGGTAGCAAAGTTAACCCTCATGGGGATCCTGTATGTGCATTCGATTGTCTGAAACTGCACAGCTTCAAAATGTGTAGTAATCTGCGATTTATTCTGCAACTGCAGTAGCACATATAGTGTCACTAAACTTTGTCATTGTGTTTACACAACATAGGCCAGAATTAAAGTGACCAAGTGCATAGTAATTGTCCTGGCAGTGTCCACAGAAGAGATTGAAGGCTGCTGCAGGATATCTGTCTTCACTATTTGTGTTTTCCATCCTTTTTACGTGGCAATTAATTAGTTGTACCGTTAATCCATTCTTAGTCAAATATTTTGCCAACTTTTTTTCACAACTGTTGTAAAAAATGGCAAATTTGACTCCCTCCCTGCATCCTGGGGACTTGAATCTATTTTTTCAAGTGAAATATTCAGAATTACTTCATCGCTGTATGTTTCTGATAGATGCAGACACACATGCACAGAGCAATATATTTATGGTTTCATATGCATATATAGATATATTATTCAGTTCTAGAGTATGCCTGGATGAAGCAAACCCGTTTTTAGCACGAACTCATTTGAAGTATTTATTGCTTCTCATACTTGCTGTATCTCTACATAAGCTTTCAAAAAAGGCTCCATTCATGGAAAATTTCTGCCGAAGACTTGATAGTTTGGGGAAGTTCAAAAGGACTGAACACGCTACGTAGAAGTGAGCAGGCCTAGAATGGGAAGAGTTACACTATTTAAGGCACAGTGGTCATTACCACTCCAAATTCTGAGATGTTTGTGGAATACTGAAATGAAATCTGCTAAGGCATTTTAGTGATGCATGTATTGGCAGAGTTTACATTGCTTGCTAAGAACCAGAAAGGAGGAGCTTGTAACATTTTTCAATAGATATTTACAAGCAGATCTTCAAAGAAAATGTTACTTGTTTATTGTTGTTTTTTTTAAATTTATTATTATTTTATTTTTATTTCTCTAATCTTTAAAGGGTTAATTCTGTTTTGTGTTGTAAGAGAAAATGAATTACACCTTCTTCTCCTTTGATAGCTGGTGAGCTGTGAAAAAAAGTCAAGATAATCACACTCTCATCTTTAATATAAGAGATTTTGATTGTTCTGTTCTTTGTTCCAAGGAGCTGGGAAATGCTTTTCTGCCAGAAAGATCAGGTGAAACACAGTGATCTCATTGTGCAGTTTACAGAGTTTTTCTGTTTCTTTCTTAAGAAGCACAAGGAGAGACTAATCAAGAATAAATGACAACTGGGAATCCCTTTCTGAGATTTCTTATCTTGTGAACTTCATGAGCATAGTCCCAAAGATACTTAACAGCTGTGCCAGAGCTCAGGAAAGGTCTATGCTATAGCTGAGTCTTTATCCATGTAAGGCTATATAGATAATTTGTGAACACTTTGAATTGTTTCCAGTAGTTATATCATAATCCAAGATACAAAGCTGCTGTATGACTGCTGTGTGACTACTGTATAACTAGCGGGACTAGCCAAGTTAGTTTAGATACCTGTAGCAGAATATGTAGAATTATATTGATTTTGTAATTGAGGTAATGGTCAAAAGAATAGTCTTGTCTGTCTGTCACAAAGCCTTTATCCAAAGGGAAGCTCTGAATCCAGTTGGCTAGCTGAAGCTGATAAAAGGCAGCTTAGACCAATGTTTTCACTCTGGAATGGTCCAAAAGGTTATTTAAAAAAACCCAAAACCAAACCCAAACCATTGTTACTGTCATATTATTTGACCAACCATGCTTCTGGTAAGAGATCTACAGAACAACATACATAGTCTGGAGACCACAAAATATAAGCACAGCAAGAAGGTCATGTGTGTGTGTGTGGATTCACTGAAGCTAGAATGTGGAGCTTTGGGTATAAAACTTCTGTAGTCATTCTGATGGTTTGGATGCTTTCCTCTGATAGGGATAATTAAGACACAGTTCAGTGTCTTGTGAATGTAGTTCAGTAGCTCACTTGCAGAGGAACCACGGGACCAGTATTTTGTTCTGGTTGGCCATTAAATTTTTTAGGTTCTTTATATTTATTTGTAATGTAGGTGGATGTGATGCTACAGACAGCAGGGTTAGCTTGGTTTAGTTTTTTCAGTTTGGTACTTTGGTACCTGGACTTTGTCTGTTATGAAGTGAGAACTCTTTTCTTTCACCTTTGCACTTGCCACCTTACATTACTATTCTGTCCTTTCCCCTCCTGCCTCCAAAGCATAAGTTCTGTTCTCTAAAATCTTTTAAAAACCCTAAGATGAGGCTACTAAATAACAGTGTGGTAACTGTAGCTCTATTATACCAAGTTCAAACCACAGCTCTCAATTTGCTAGTAATGGCAAAAAACCCCCCAACCTAGCTTGGGGGCATCCATAACTTATATCCTTCACATAGTAATAAAAAGAAACCTCATTCTTTCTTAATGTAAACATTGCATTAATCACAGCAAACAAGCTTAATGCTGACCCAAAATAAATATTATTTCATTGATATGCTAAAAATAAGACCACTTCATTAAATGCTATTTAAAATCAAATAAGAGATTTATTCTAGTAAAACATTTAAGCACATACTGAAACACTTGTCCTGTACACTTTTATATGATTAATTACTTCTTAAAATTAAGCCAGCGCTTAAGTGCTCATTGGATGTGAGCCATAAAAATTTCGTACACCAAGTCAGAACGTAGTTGACTTATAAAACTTTTATCGTGTAGGAATTATCCTGATATATTGCACAATTATGAAGAAAGAGCAAATAATTTTTTTTTCCAGCTAAGTTTTTTTTTTGTTTGACTAATGTTCCTGTTTAGGAATATTTCACAGCTTAGATACTGAAAACACAATTACAAAACCTGAGCTGTACTCCTGGGAGATTTAATGTTACTGTAATGAATTCATCAAGATTTTACACTTGATGAGAATTTATTTGTTTATTAGATGGGTGGCATGAGATTTATGATGATCTGAACCACTCATTTCCTTGCCTTTAAACATTTCGGGTTTGCAAATGGTGCAAGATCACGCTACTTTATTGTCACTTAGCAACCTTAATAGTTTTGAAGCCGAGTAGTAGCTTGTGGGTGGCGAGTCCCCCTGTGTATTTGCCGGGTGGGAAGCAACACGAGCCCCTCTGGGGGCAGCCACTGGGAGGATGCATGTCCAGCCCATGCCAGGGTCTTTCTGGATGTGTTCACTCAGGAGAGCTGGCTGTGCACTCGGTCTCATTTTGCACTTTGGCATAGTTTCGTGCTGGGAAGATCTACTGAGGTTTTTCAAGCCTGTGGAGATTTAAGTGGATCTAAAGGGCTCTTGTGCTGCTCTGGTCAGTTATGTCCTATTGTGTGGTTGCTTAAATTTAGCAACCAAGTTCGAACTGGCTTCAGTTTGACAGCTGCTAGTCCTTAGTGCTGCTGCAATGCTCCGGAGCAAGAAGGAGGTTGTTGTCTTCCCAGCTCTTGGTGGGATAAGTGGCTTGTTCTGGTTCAGCTTAGGGTGTCAGAAAGGATCAGCATGGCTAACCAGCTGTTCTGGCTGCCTGTTGGGCAAAGACTTCTTCCCTCCCTGTGCTCACACTCTGTTGATTGTGAGGATGGGCACATACTTCTGTATTTGTTTAATGCTCCCATAGAGACATCTTGCTTCTTGTTCTCTACCTCCTTTCCTGCCTGCTGCTGTCATGGTTTCTTCAGGAATTTGAACAGAGAAAAAGGGTGACAATCCCCTTTCTGTCCAGCCTGTGCCTCTGCAAGGATTTTCCCAATAATCCCCATAAAGAGAGGAACTGCTCAAGATGAAAAGGTTTGTTGTGCATTGAGTCTTAGAGAGGGTGCAGATAAATGAGGTTGCTCCTCTAGATAGTTTTTACTCTGCACTGCCTCCTCCTTCAGTGGTACTGATCAATCTTGGAAGCTTATGGTTGATTGGGGAGCTATTGAATTGAAAACTAATGAACCCTCTTTGCCGATTTTTCAGCTATTACCGTAATTCTTTGCCTGGTATCTCAGGCAACTTCACACGAGTTACTCTATAGACAAACATTGATTGGCCTCAGTCTCAGATGTCTGTTAAAGTGATAAAAAAGAGCACGGAGGGTAAAAGGGGGATTGTGAGTAAAAGATCCCATCACTGAAAGAATATGGGGATGTTCATGGTGTAAATAGTAATTATTTCTATTGTATATTAACTTGGTATATTTATAATATGTGGATTGTGCCGGGGAAGGATGCTGAGAGGACTCAAGGATGCAGTGGCCAGCTAATGTGTGTTACTTGGGTGTGAGATGAAGAGCCAGTGTTTCTGATTAAACCCAAGCTTTTAAAGAAATAAAAAGTAATCAGTTAGGCAGCTGCTTATTACAGACAAAATAAACAGGAGTAACCTTCAGAGCCATCTATATGATGTAAAACTTGATTTTCTTTTCCCTGAGTGAGTGAACTTATTTAAGAAAACTTTGTAAATAATGTAGAAGTCTGCATTGTTTTGCATTATAATACTTTTAAGGGTGGAAACATTAAACTTCTTCATGTAGCTCAATTGGCAGCATCTTGGGGTTTTTTGGGAGTTAGGAAGGAATGCTGGGCTAATACTTATGTTTGTATGCTGCTTCTTGCCTAGTTCTGGAAGCAGGCAAGAATTGGGAAGCAAAGAAAGGACATTTACCTCTACTGTGTCCACTGGTTAACATTTTGTAGAAAGAACATTTTGGTCCATATGCCTCAAAACTGTGTGCAGGCAAGATAAAATTTATACCTGAGACACTTCACTGCTTAGGCAGGTGGCCTCCAACAGTCCTTGCTCCGCTGTCAATAAACTTACAAAAATACACAAGCTAGGGTCTGTGCTTGTAGCCCGTCTACCAGATGACAAGCTTTTTCCCTTGCCCTACTTAGTAACTTCATGAAATACATTAAAAAATACTCTGGGCTTCAGAGGGTTGTCAGATTTCTATCTATGCCTCCAATGCTGCATTGGAGAGCTCTGTTCTGCTGCTTCTTCAGCATTTCAAAGAAAAAGAAGATCCTAATAAGTACAGAACTTCTGATGTGCTCTTGTCAAAAGCAATCTATTAAATGTGCTGGCAACGTGAAGCTGTATGCTTAAAAACCCATCAGTACTTTTGTGTATTATCTCATGTTACCTGGTGTTGCCAGGTAAATGCAACTGCAATGACTAGCTTGCTTTTTTTTTTTTTTTAATTTATTTTAGGAATACTTAATCTTTATTCCAGTTTCTGTAAGCTTTGCATTTTTCCATAGCTCTGATTATACATAAACTTCTTACTTCTTGCACAGAGACCAGTAATTCTGTGCATATGAGTATGTGCATGTGAGCCTGTAGTGAATATTTTTTGCTTACACTGATTAGAGTAAAAAAAAAAAAAATTTTTTTTTAAATAAGTGTTTCCCTTTGTCACTGTGTACAACATTGAGGAGGAGATGAAAAGAGTTAACATCACAGGTTCTACTCCTTCCGCACCCTTTGTCAGCCCTGGATCTGCTGCCAACAGTTTTATAAAGGGCTCCTATTTCAAATTACCCTTTGAGCCTGTGATAAACCTGAGTCCCTGTGAGGTTGTCTCACAGTGAGGAGTTGGAAATAACTGGGAAATCTTATATTTTTCTATTTGAGTAAAAAAAAAAGTCACAGTTGGGGCAAGAGGCAAATGAGCTTCTGCAGAATTTTATGCAAAGGTTGATTATACCTTTTCTTTGAAACATACACCAAGGTTATTTCTAGCTAATCTGCAGTTTAAATTACTGTGTGTAGGTGTGAGAGGTTATAGAGAGGAATTTTTTTTTCTAGAAAAAAAAAAATTATGGGGGTTGTTAGAGAATCATAATAATTTAGTTGGAAGACACTTTGGTAGGTCATCTGGTCCCAGATCTGCACTGAGAGAAGGGGCATTTTTAAAGCGACATGGGGTTGTCCAGAGCTGTGTCTCTGAATGTCTTAGATTGCTAGAATATGATTCCTGATTTACGTCAATTTAAATATTCCCTCTCCTCCTTTTATGTTGAGGATAACTTGTGTCTGCTGAGGAGGATTTGTCTGCATTTAGCAGTTTCTTTTCAGAAGCAAAAAAATGGCTTCTTTTCAATGGTACAACTGTAAGAAAGGTCTTACAGAAAGGAAAGTTCCTTTCTTCTCTTTTTACTCACAC
>JANIJG010025465.1:0-19967 GCA_024611175.1 Megaceryle torquata
AGCCCTAAAATAGAAAAAAACTAATCTACTACCTCAATTCATAAAATCCGGGTATTATTCTTCCTGACCCCTCCCAAGCCCGAGACCATCGATATCCCCAAAAACCCACCACACAAAAAACAAAAACACCCCCCCCCCCCCCCCCCGAAACAAACACAAAAACCCCACAAACAATAAAAAAACCCCAAAAATACAACTGCAAATGACCACTGAGCCCTCCCTGCAAATGAAAGAAAGAAAGAGAATGTAGGGCTATTGGAGCAGCATGGTTAAGGTTCACTGGTGTCAACAGTTACAAAGACAGAGGCAGGCCTTGAATCACATGTATACTGCAACAGGTTTGGCACCCTGGCTTGGTGGCTTTGTATCCACTGATGGAGGAGTTAATTCTGTGCAGGATCAGAGACCCCTGCTGCCTCATATGCACTGCAAGAGGGGCTCTGGAACTTGCTGTGACTGCCCAGTCTCACCTGCTAGGCACATGTCCTTGCATACAAACACAGGTTTGCCTTGTGGATTTAGGTTGCACTCTGGAGAAGTCATGCAGGTGTCTTGATAGAGACCCAAGCTCTGCCCATTTGATGGGAATGGGTCAGTCAGGGGTAGGAATATGGATACTGCTGCCGCCACCTCCATCAGCACATCTTCAGAGCTTGGTGTTTCCTCCTGTGCAGAATGAACATTTGAGTCCAAGCTCCTCCAGTCAAATAGCCAACAAGATGAGGGGAGAGGGCACATATCACAAGGCCACTGTGTTTCAGTCTGCTTTTCCTTTTGCATGGTGGTGTCCAAGGATTTCCAGGACAAGTGACTGACAGCTAGGAATTGCAGTGCTTTAATTGTAGATGCTTCAGTCTTTTTTTGTGTATCAGAGACCACTATCCAGGTCCCACCATTCATTTTATCCAGCTCTGCTGCTTGATGAACTAAATCAAATTTTTCAAGCATGTCTAAAGAAGCTAAGGAGATTAGGGAATATTGACAATGGGATATAGGATGTGCTGTGTCCTTCATCCTGATGTGTTTTGGCAAAGGCAATATGGAGGATTTTAACAAAGCTGCTGAGAAAGTGTTCCTGGCTGTGGGTAACTTGAACACTTTGTATTATTGAATCTGGTGTTATGAAGTAACTTTTTTTTTTTCCTGTCAAGGTGAATGCATCTTGGCAATTGCTGGACTTCTAATAGGCAAGTGAATGATAGTGAATCAAATGCCTGATGTACCTCAGCAGTTTAAACTCCTACCTCACACCATTCTTAACAGAGCACAAATACCAGTCTTGTAAAAAGAGCCCCAGTATCCTGCTCTTCAAGGACTTGGTGGTTGTGGAGAGGAAACTGGTTTTGGTCCAGTAATAACATTTATCTAGCCCTGCAGATGGTTAAGAGAGCTGTGCAGAGAACCGGCTGCTCTGGTGACTTGCAGTAGGACAGAGATATTCATCTCTTGCCAGGACCTCAAATACATGGCTGTGCTGAAACAAAAATCTCTTAGTGGTAACAGTGTTTCAGTATTCGCATGTGTAAACAATTATTTTTCAGTATCACCATATTTGCAGCTATTTGTTCTTTCTGTGAAGATTCTTGTATGTAGACTTAAGGAAACTCTCTAACAGTGCTGAGGATGAGCTGCAGAGGAAAGCAGCCAGCAGTTTGAGTCTGTATGTGAAAGGAGCTCTCGAATTTTGATTTTTCAGACCTGAATATGGATCATGGTGGTAATCCTCATTAAAATAATTTTTAAAAGGAAAGGTAGCTTTCACATTCTTAAAACAAGGCAGCATTGACATGTTTTTACATCAGATCAGACTTAACACTTCTCTTTCTTTCCTCTGCCAGTTTTCAGTTCTTTATATCCTGTCCTTCGTTATCATCATGGTGGGTTTCATCTTGTATTGTTCCACTCCAACTCGAACAGCAGAACCCACTGCCTTGCCACAGCCTGGCAGCACTGGCTTGGACAACGCTGCACTAAAGCTTGAGGAGAATGACAGTGAAACTCCAGCCATAACTGTACAGTTCACAAGAGGAGAAACTGTGGTGGTCAGCACTGATTAAAGAAATGGAAGTTTTTCTAAATAAAGCTTTTTTTTTTTTTTAACTGCCAAATTTCCCTCAACTATTAATCTGAGACTTGTTCTACTGCCAAGGCATATGTCATGCTGTTCTGGTTTTAATGCACTGGATAGACTTTTAAGGCCAGGTCCTCAATCAGTAAAATGGTATTGATTTACCCTTGCAGAAAATCTGGCCCTTGGAAGAAGATGGAGTAGTATTTATGTGAAGTCTCTGGAAAGTGAGAGACTGGTATTTTCAAAAGTTTAATTAACAGCAAATGCTTGGGGGGAAAAAAATAAGCCCAAGCAAGCTCCCAGGCCACTTAGAGGAACAAATATGTTTTATATTGCATTAGGGACCAAAATCTGCAAGATGCTGTCTGAAGGCTTCATGGTTTCAACGCTTCACTGCTGGGTACCCTCAAATAGCATCTTGCAAAAGCAGTTCAGCATCTCACAGGATCCAGTTCTGCAACTCCTATTACATACATGAACCTTCCATATGCTGATGGACCTCATTCGGCCACTGGAGGATTTGCTTCTCACATTCCACCCAGATGTTTGTGTCTTCAAATTGCTGCACTTCCTGTAGCCGCTGGTGCTGCCACAAGGATTTGATTTTGAATTTTGCTAGTAAAGAAAGTTTTAATATGCAGTTTTTATAATCCCTTCTTTTTCTCTCTCAGTGGCCTGTTACTTGGTTTGCTCCCACTAGGTGGAGGAGACAAACTCGGGCCCTTGCTGTGTTTTCAGTAAGAAATTAATGGGTTTTTTTACTGGATGAAACAGCAAAAGGGTTTGAACTGAAGTTCACGTGTCAGTGACTTTATTCCTGAAATAGGACATATTTCTGTGGAATTATTTGACTAAATTTGCATTTCTTTAAAAAAATGGAAACAACTTAGCCACTGCTCATTGCAACAATAATGACATAATCTCCAAAAGTTTAAGTGCTTTCAGTAGATTCATTGGCAGTTTTCCTCCCCCTCTTCATTATTTACGCTAAATGATTAAAAAATGAGGCTGCAGTTTTAAACATCAGTAAAATCATACTGGGTTTTTACTTTATTTTTTTTGTACAAGCCTTCATAGCTCAGGTGTATGAAGTAACAAAAGAATAAAGTTTTCAGCAGCTGAAGAGTTGGCTCCTTGTTTGTTTATTTTCTTAAGCTAGAATTTATTTATTGCTTAAAATTCTATCAATTGATTTTACTGACCAAAATGATTCTTTTAATGGCTGAGCTTTGCTGTAAGATATAAATATGACATTTTTTGAAGGATACTGGTGATCAAACGATACAGACTGTTTTCTCTGCTTCTGGTGTAGTTTATACAAGCAAAATAATTCAGCAAAAGTCTTACCTGATTTTGTTTAGCAATGGCAAATGAAATGTTCAGCAGATCATACAGCAGTGAATGTTGCCTTTTCACCCTTCTGTGCATGAACTACTCAGTGAAGAGATGCTAATGTTTTATAAAAAGCATTTGAGCCCAGTTACCTTTTCCTTTATCACTGGAGTAAGGTTCTGGTCACAGATTAAGATACCTCAACTGGTGCATTTATAGGCATCTATACATCTAAAAGTGAGCAAGCAGCTGTAGACCACGTGGGGTAAGGAATTTTGATGGCAGTATGTCCTGGTTTGAGGGAGAACAGATCTAATTCTGTTCAGTGATTTTACTTTTCAGCTCAGCTCTTCTAACTGCCTACACTGTCTGAAGTTAGCAGCCTGTTTTCCCAGGCAGTGTCTGCTGCTGGCAGTGATAACACCCCACGTTTAGAGTTACTGCCAAGGATTGGTGTGCTGACCAAGGCCACTGCTGGATCTTTTGTACCGTGTTGAGGGGTGCAGAAAGTAAAAGGCTGCACCTGCAGGGAGGAGTAGACAGGACAGGTGACCCCAAACTGACAGATGAGGGATTCCATCCCATACACAATCATATTTGGCATAAAGCTGAGGGATCACGAGGGTCAAGCTCTTGGCTCTTCCTCTCTTCTTCAATGGCCAGCATCTGCAGAGGACTCCGTCCATTCTGCCTTTGATCCCAATCTGCGTGTTCCTGAATTCAGTATCGGAATCCATCTCCTGAATCTAGTTCCTGTCTGCTGCGGGGCCTAGTCTGGGACTTTCCCTGTGTCTGCTCCACAGCATCAGTGGTGATGGTGATGTAATTGCCGTTGGGGGGGGGTTGGGTTCGATACTAGTTTTGTATATAGTTGTGTATATTTCATGTTACTCTTTTCATTAAAGCTGTTTTACTTTTCTAATTTGTAAATCTCCTTCATTCCCTTTCTCTTTCCCTTTGGGAAGGGAGAGGGGTTAATAGAAAACAGCTGTTGTAGGTCTAGTTGACTATGCTTACCCTAAGCCTTGACCCAGTAGATACCCAAGAGTCCATCTCAATGAAGTTGGAGCTCTTCATGCCAAATTTCAGTTGCTTACAATCGCACTAAGTCCCTCCCACTGTTATCTGTTTGATTAGTTAACTGTGCCATAACAAAGCAAACAGCAAGAAAACCCATAGGTTTATAGTTGAATGCTCCAGAACTCTGCACCTCTTGGTGCACAATGAGATTCAGCTCCTAGATGTAGTTAGATACATATTTTGTGTGCAAGTGTTGCTGAGGTCCTGTCTAAAGTGCCTCTCTGGGGGGCATGATTCAGTTGCTCAGGTGTCAAATGGAACACCCTGTGGAGTCTGTGGCATCTCTAAGGGCTGGCAGACAGGACCCAGGATCTAGAGGAGACCTGCAACCTGGAGCAAATTATGGAGGCCAGATGAGATGCACTCGGATCTCTGAAATGATGCTGCAGCCTATGGTTGAGATCGATGATTGTGCAGGGCCATATGTGATTATTTAAGATGCTTAACCTTTACACAGCTAAAATTGGATGAGATGAATCCCAGATGAGCCCAACCTGCAGTGTGCTCTTTCTGTGGTCGCTGGGTGGCATTTCAGCATCTCTGTGGTGTTTGCTAAAACAACTGTGTGTGTCAGGTGGTTGAGAGAGTGCTTTGGTGTGCCTGTGTGTCCCATATGCAGTGTGGCATGAAAATTGGTCTCATTTTATGCACCTCATGAAAAATAGCAGGGCCCTTTGCACAGATGGTGACAGTGAATCACTGTGCAACAAAAAGAAAGCACAAGACAGCATCTGGAGTTACAATAAAAGTGTGATGGAAAGTGTGGTCATCAAAGGCTGGTGTCAGTGGGTGAAAGCATGACCTTGGAAAAAGTAAATTTAAGTTAACTCCTGAGTTCACAGCATCCCTTCTGATAGTTCCCCTTGAGAGAAAAGCAGAGGGAGGTTTCTCCTTTGTGTCAAAGCAAGGAATAAAAAAGAATGCTTAGCACACCAGCTTGCTAATGTTGTAGCAGTTCCACCAGAGGATGATGCTTGGCTGGTGTCCTGTAGTGCTGGCGTGAACGGAAGGGGACATGGCAGCTTCCCCATGGGCAAACTTGGATATTTTCTATTAGCACCAAGTAACACAAACCTTTACAGCATATTTGGAGTGGACCAAGTGGGGTGAGGCATCTACGGTGGTGCAGTTCTGGAGTGACCTGTGCGTGGGCAATGTGTTTGGAGGGGGCAGAACAAATGCCAAAGGCAGGGACCCAAGTCAGCGAGCAACTGAAAGAAACAGCTAAAAAGAGAAGCCATCCCATGGCTTCTACCCATGAGTTGAGGCTGTTATTGAAGCTTTGGGGAAATCTTGGTTATTGATCAAGAAGACACCAAGTTCTGTTGTTCTGAAAATAGTGGATGCTTTCCTTCCTGCCAGGGTCCTTCCAGTTGCCATGCTCCTTCCTGGCAGGTCCCACTGTGGGGCCATGCATCCTCTGCCTATACCTGCTCTCCCCTGGACCTGAGCATCACTCCCCAGAATCTGGAGTGAAGCCTGCCTCTGTCCCGCTCACAGGGAGGATGCTAGGGGTGGTTTTGTAGCAATCTTCAGAGAGATTACTTAACCCAAGAACACTTTGTAGTGAGATTTCCATGTGAGAAGTAGCAACCACGTTTCTTTCTTTGGGATATTTCAACACAATTTGCTCATCTTATTTCTCGTTGCTGAGTTGTGGTGAGGGTTGCTTCACTCATTTCAAATGAGCAATGAATTAAATGGTAGAGCACATATTGGAAAACATCAGAAGAATTTGTGAGCTTTACTATGCCAAAAAATAAAGTGCACCT
The DNA here is from genome assembly GCA_024611175.1 of Megaceryle torquata. Lineage (NCBI taxonomy): Eukaryota > Metazoa > Chordata > Aves > Coraciiformes > Cerylidae > Megaceryle > Megaceryle torquata. Next base: position 6,256 of record JANIJG010025465.1, read on the forward strand.
GATTGAAATGTTGATCTACAATCTTGCTAAATTAGATAACCACTAGCTATTGCCTATCTGTCTGGGGCAAAAAATGCTACAGTTGTCCAAACTTCAGGAATGGCAGTTATGCCATGTTATGAATCTGAATTAAAGTAAGGGTAGATCTTATTACATGTTAAGAAATAGTGCATCCTTGGGGATATTTTCTGAGAATTTGTAGATATGTTATTTAGGGGTTACATTTTTGAGGGATTGTGAAAGGAAATGGCTTGTAGGTGATCATTGCACAAACAGTTCACTGAAGGTTTTGTGCTTCTTAAACCCAGTAGCATCAACAGGCTGTTTTTAAGGAATATTGACTCTTCATTGCTGCAGAACCAAGGGGGAAACACCTGTATTTGGTTATTGAAGTCTGGATGCCATTAAATTTGTAGTGCAAACATACACATGTTTTAATTTTGTGGTTTTCCAGTGATGTCACTATGACAGGACAAAGATCATGCTTGTGGCAGTGTAGTATATTCTATTTCTAAATATGGTATGATTTTCACATTTGTATTCATTTTCACTTTAATTTGGATAATCCTGTGTAGAATGCTGCCTTTGAGGGAGGATGGTACTTTATTTTATTCTTTATAATTAGAGGTATAATCAGTGGTAATATAATGTAGGTCTTACTTGAAAGTACCTAGAAGTATGGATCGACTCAGACTTTGGCTGATCTTCAAAACACAGGACCATCTTGTGGTGTGAGTGCACAGGCAGTAGTTAATCTTCTCAATATAAAGACCACTGAAATAAAAATAGAGCAAAACGTGTGAGATTACAACCACAACCCTTTAACTATGGATTTGTTCTTTCAAGGCTTTTTAAAATATGACCGTAATAGTAGATTGAAATCTGATTTGAGCAAACTGGGATGGATAGGACTTCTGCAAGGAGAGGGGAGCAGTGTGGAGCAGCATGCCAGCTCAGATTCCCCATCTCTTACAGTGGGACATCTTAGGGATTTATGAGATTTATATTCTGAACTGAAAACTTTAAAACTGTTTCACAGATACAGGCTGTGTTTTAATGTCACACAAAAGATTTTCTTGCCACGTTGTCAGTAGCAAACCTGTGTTAATGCCACCAAAAAGGTCTGGAGGGTCTTTCAAGCTTTCAAGCAAGGACAGGTTGATAATTTTTGTCAATTCTTCTGTCAATGACGCCATGCCCTCACCATCTCCATGATGCAAGACTCTGCTACCTCATTGTGAGCCCTCTGGATGCAGACAACAGGATCTCCTGCAGGATGCTCCTCTGGCAGCCTGAGGTGGTGTCCAGTAGACAGTTGTGCACACCCAGTGTTCTGCCTTTCCTCACCCTAAATTCCTACATCCCATCCCTGTGTAGCAGGGCGAAGAGGAGACAAAGCTGACTTGCAGAAAGTCACTGCATCACAAACTGGCACCGTAGCGCAGTCCAGGCTCTGGACAGAACAGGCACTTGAAAACTGGCCTCGCAAAATCCTAAGCATGGGGTACTGGTCCCCTGAACCTGCTCTGCGTGGGGTGGGGGCCAGATATACCACCTCTACTTGCTGTCCTGTGAATTGGAAGAAAGTAGGTGCAGATTCTTTAAGAAAGATGCCTCGCTTCAGAGCACACATCACACATGTATTGCTCTTGGGGAAACAAATGTGCAGTTAAATGATCACATATGCCAGATCATCTGGTACTTCTGAGACAAGGTGTAGGGATGATTCTTCAACATATATCTTTGTAACATTGGAATAAGCTGGAGTAAAAATCCAGCTGTCACTTGCATTAAACCTGAGTATCCATATAAAAATGCGTGACATAGAGCCTCCCTCCAAGGTTCAGTTACAAGAGCACAACATTTATCTGATATCAGAATGTCATGGTGCGTTGGAAAAAGAAAATAGTGCGGCAATAATTGAGTGGCGACATTATCTGTGCTGTAGTTTCGGGGAGAGGATGAGCTTTTGAACATCAGCTATTTTAAGATTTTTGACCTTTTCTAAGTCTCACATAGTCAGTTCTGTATGATGTGATGTCTGGGACAAGCATATCAGTTCTTGTCATCACCATTCACTCACACTTTATATATTGTGGGATATTTCATTGTGTTATATGTATCTGTGTTAAAAATGTCTATTTCAGGCAATTTTGGAAGTTTGGCAGAGAGAAGCTGCACAAGCTACATGATCGATCATGAACAATTTTGAGCAAGCAGACAGAGATTCCTAAAAATGCAAAGTGAAGGATTCTGGGACTGTCTTGGTCTTTCACCAAAATATAGTCTATTGGCAATTTAAGTGTTAGACCTGATGAGAATCTGATGCTAGAGCATTGAATTTTTAACTTGAGGCTACACCTCAACCTGCATTCATCATGCAAACAGCATCTGAGGTTTTGGGGTCTCCTGACTTTGCAGTCTCTGGAGGGAGCATTCAGCTCTCCCTTGGAGATGCCAATATTTGTTTATTGCGATTCTTCTTTTGAGTGCACACCTTCAGGTGAAACCAAGCCAAGTCTAGAGACCTCAATCAATTGCAGTGCCCCATTCTTATGGGCATTGGTGTCTGTAGTAAGGGACTATCCAAGCTGGAATTCTTACAGTTTATGTGAGAGATGAAAGATGCACAGAGAGATTTGCTTAGCATCTATATGAAACCCGTATCTGGTTCAACAAGATTTGTGTACAGTGGTATCCACAGTATGCATCCTTCACTCCTCTTCAGATAGAATTTAATTTTTCTCTTGTATAAGAGAATTCAAGACTGAAAGTAACAGATTTTATAGAAAAGAGCCAGAAGGAAAAATCTGATTTCTTGTACTACACAGGTCAACACATTGCATCTAATTGCTCAGAATCAAATGTGTAGACTTTAGTTGCAGTATCTTTTTAAAATCTTCATATTTAATTCCCAAAGCAATATTGAATTAATCTCTTCTGGAAGCAGGAGAATTGATTTTTTTTTTCTGGCTGGCTCTTGGATATAATAAGAGTCAAGACAGAAAGTTATAGTTCTCAGAGCTCTCTGAGGATATGCGGCTTCCAAGAGCAGGTTCCCATGCCCTTCAAGACTGATGTATTTTTGTTAAGCTACCAGCTGGGAACAGTTGTGATATTTTCATCTTAAATCTATGGCCTGGGGTCAATATCACCAAACTCAAGCTCATGACATCACCCTATTCATAATAAACTTTATCTGACCAGCTCATCTCCAGCCAGTCTCCCTAGCTGCCAATACCATGAGCAGAACTTGTGCAGCAAGACGGGAAGATCACTGGGACTACAGGTGAAAGGTGTGTTTTGTTCTAATAAATCAGTGTTGGAGTGTCCAGAGTACTCCAGAAGAACTGCCAGTGTATACTGAAACTATATTACAGACAACTTCCAAAAAAAGTATTAAAGAAGATGGCTAAAAAAATTATAGACATATTATTGTACAAAATGAAAAGTTTATGTTTATTTAAAAATGTTAAGATTTTTTTTTATAGAAATACCAAAGTTTATTATGCACTAATGACTGGAAAAAGTGCAATATCTCCAGAAGTACAGGTCACTGAAAGTTTATGTAAACAGCAGCTAGTGACAGCAGTTGCAATTCTTCAGGAATATTCTTGATGCTATGGCAATCTAGGGAGATGTTGCTGCTCTTCATCACCGTCTATTGACACTGTATTACTTTGATTAGGAGCAGCACTCTGATAGGCAAAAGTGCATTTTTCACAGCACAAAAGTGTAACTCAGTAAATGCATGACCAAGGAGGTGGTTGGAAATATGGTAAATGTCTCGGGAAGAGGACTGCATAATAGTATGGCTGCTCACCAACAGTCCAGGAAAGACTGGTTCTGCTTTAAGTCATTATTATTTAATAAACCACATAGCTTATCCATACACAGATCTTTGTAACAAAGTGTGGAGTGTTTTAGGATTTACCATTAAGCTATTGAGCCAATAAAACACATTTTCCTTGAAAAATTAACCAAAACCATGACAAAAATTTGAACTGGCTGAAAAAGCTCACTTAAGGTGCAAAGATGTGACCAACCTCAAACAAGCCACCACTTCATGTTCTGATGATAATATTTGTGGGTGCATAATATTTGTGCCCTTGAAATGTCAGTGAGTACTTAAAAACCTGTACAGGTACGGGATACTACTGGTGTTCTTTCTTTGCTGTACTGTTTGCAGCAGAACTCCTTCTAATCAGTTGTGAGGAGACTGTGATGCTCCTTGAAGCTCAAAAATCCTTGTAATTTGTCTCCTTCTGCCATTAGTGTAAGTGCCTGTTGGACTTCCCTGAAGAAATTACTTTCATTTAATAAAGTTTATACATTGCATGTGTTAAGAAAAGAAATCCTGCTGGGTAATCCTATCTCTTGGAACATCTGTAAATTAATTTGTTTCTTGACAGCAAGAATGATTTATAACTCACAGCAAAGCTAAAGTAGCATGACTAAATTAAGAGGAGCATTCAGGCAGCTGGAATGCAATTACAGCATAAATGCACACGCCGTGTTAATGCGATATTAAGGTTATGAATTCAGTGAAACAGGAATCAGTGCACACAAATATACTGTTCCTTCCTCCCTGCAATGTTTGTCTAGTTGTGCTAACACAACAAATGTCTGCATCATCTAGATACAATCTGAGGACTACCTATGGATTTCATGTGTGCATACAGGAGATGGCATCTTATCTCTGTGTTGCACCAGCTCGTGGATGGTGACACACTCTATGCTCTGTCAGACAGATTTTACTTATTCTGGTTGTTTTCCTTAGTGTAAGGGAGGTGTGTGGCAGGAAGCACATGGTTGATCTGTTTGCATGGAAACATGGGGATGCAGGACCCCCCACCATGGTGCACTTCCTCAAACATAGGCTTGCAGTAACTTTTTCTGAGAAACTGTGAAACATGGTGTAATTTGGCTAGAGCTCGCACTCTGGTCTCCCAGAGGTGTGTGGAGAGAAGCCTGCCCAAGGCAGAATGCTGGGGGTGTCGGTATGTTCTTGGGTGTTCACCAAAGCCTGAGAAAAGCTGCAATCTGAATGCGAATGGCAGCAGTTGGAGGAGACATAGCACTGTGTGAGCCCTTTGGCCATTTCAGCACAGTACACAACATTCGCGGCCATGCCACTGTGCCTACAGCCAGTGGCTGCATCCCCTTTTCACTGTGCTTGGCCCTCATTTTCTTTGGGTTCTGTGGAAATCCCTGGTGGTTCTAAGATGTTTGTTATTATTTTCAGGGTTTCTTTAGTTGCAGAGTCTGGAAAGGTGTGAAAGGTGAGTCAGTCCACCAGCAGAATGGTTTCATCTCCTGAAACAGAGGATGCATCTGTGTGGTAGTTTGACCTTGGCTGGATGCTGGGTGCCCACCAAGCTGCTCTGAATACACACACACACCCCACACACCCCCCCCACCTCCCCAGCTGGACCAGGGGGAAGAAAATAAGATGAAAATATTTGGTTAAGACAAAGGAAGTTTAATGAAAAGTAAAGCAAGGCTGCACATAGAAAAGCAAAAGAAAACAAAGATTTATTCTCTACTTTCCATCAGCAGGTGATGTCTGGCTGCTTTTTGGGAAGCAGGGCTCCAAACATGTAGTGGTTGCTCTGGAGGACAAGTTGATGTTGTGTCCCACCCCTCCTTTTCCTAGCTTTTATTGTTGAGATGACATCATATGGGATGGAATATTCCTTTAGTCAGTTTGGGTCAGCTGTCCCAGGAGTGTCCCCTCCTAAGATCTTGTCCACCCCATCCTACTGTGAGGGAATGTTGGAAAACCAGCCTTGATGCTGTGTGAGTCCTGCCCAGCAGCAGCCACAACACGGGTGTGTTATCAGCACCTTTCCAGCTCCTGATGCAAAGCACAGCACTGGGAGGGCTGCTATGGGGAAATTAACTCCAGCTTAGCCAGACCCAGTACAATCTCACAGGCCCTGGCAGGCAGCATGGGGGTCTGTCTGATAGGTGAAGTCTCCCAGGAGGGTGCTGGGAGGCTGCAGAGGACAGTGGGAGCCCAGTCCAGTTCAGCCTTGTCCATGCTGCCCACCTGAAGTAACTCTTGTCAGGACCCACGCACCAGTTTGGTTTCAGTGGAGGCTCACTGATGCAGTTCCAAGAGACTGTCTGGGAGGGAAAAGATCTTTTAGCAACAAGGATGATCAGGACAGCAGGATCCAGGAATCAGTGAGGATGCTGAAATATTCAAGACCCACTGACTGGCCCTGCACTCAGGTGGTGTGACACAGCTTATGTCCCTACAGCTGCACTCCCTTTCTTAAAGCTGGGGCTTCATGGTTCTACCTTCCAGGACAAGCTGATGGTCTGTAATGGTCTTCCACAAATTTGTCTGCAGAAGTCTGGACAGCACAGGCCACTGTTTGCCAGCCTTTATTTTATTTTCTATGTTTCATCCAGTGAAAGCTGTGGCAGAAGTTAGCTTCACCATGAGATAGCTCAGGCGATGTCAGTGGGGGAGGACCCAGCAATTCTTCTGTGCCTTCAGGTCTGGATACGCAACGTGATCCGGTTTTGACACCGTTTCAGGAGACGGAGCAAGGATAAATGTACCAGGCCCACCTCACTCATGCTCCAAGTTCCTTTTATAATGGCCTTTGCTCCCCTCTGCTATGTGCTTTCTGCAATGAATTGTTTGGGTGCCAGGAATGAATCTGCACGTACTTCATCCAGGAACAACCGGTGACAAGCGGTAGTGCCAGTGTGACAGTCTCTTAAATGTCAAGCCCATGTGCATGCCTAGGCCAAGCTTTCTTTCAGCAAGGTCTATTTTTGTTAGTGGGCAGGCCCTGAGTTTGCAGAGTACACACTCTTCAGCCCTTAATGCTGCTCTGCAAAGTCAGTAATGTCCACCACGATGGGCTGCAGTGTTTGGGATGAGGGGGAAACAAGCCCCCTGGAGGAGTGAGAGAGGCACTTCAGAGGCTCCAAGGAGCTACTATCATTGCTGCTAATGAAACATAAAATGTTGCATCAAACACTCATCTGGGTTTTCTGTAGGTTTTTTCAAAAATCCTTGTAATTTTGAGGTGTCTGTTGTCTCTCATCTGTAGATCCTCCACAGATGTTTTGATCGCTTTTGAATGCTGGGAAAAAAAGATATTGCATTGAGGGAAGGAAATGATTTGTCTAAGCATGAAAGACAAATCAAAAGACAAATGTCCCAAACCAGGGTGTTAACCCAACATGAAGGTTACTGTCTACTGAGAGCTAGCAACTATTTTTTTTGTAAAGAAAAGGGCTTTCATCTCAGTGTTCAATGAGGAGAATTGAAGAACTGCTACCCTTTCTGTGAAAGAGTACAACTGTCTTGTAGTAGCATTATCAGGTGGCTGGCAGTACTCAGAGTCAGGTTTGTGAAAAACTGAATTAAGATTATTTTAAAGAAGACCTTCACTTTGCTTTTTAATTTTCTGGTAGTGTTAGTAAGTTTTTCACGGGGACTGTCTTAATTTGCTCCAGGCCATTTAACCACCACTCAGCAGAAGTGATGGATCAGAGAAATTCCATTAAATGATCTAATATTCAGTTTTAATCATAATTTGGGGATACTGTGTATTGAGTTACTTATTACTGGATCAACCTTTAGCCTCAAGGAAGAGCTGCTCTGAGGATTGTGCCCCATGTTCTCCAGGCACTACTGATGGATTTGTGACCATACAGCACTGACCATGTACTGAAACCAAGACTGGTCATGGCCTTGAAGGTCAAGTGCAGGATAATTGCTGACCTGTGACCAAATCCTTCACACTCTTCCCTTAAAAAAGGGAAACAAAGAAACATAGAAACATAGAAATGTCTGGGTTGGAAGGCACCTCTAGAGGTCATCTAGTCCAACCCCCCTGCTGAGAGCAGGGACATCCTCAAGTAGAGCAGGTTGCTCAGAGCTCTGTCAAGCCTCAAGAGAGAGAAGATGACAGCTGCCACTCTATTTTCTCCCAGTATTGGGATTATTCCTAGTTTGAAAATAATTGGGTCATATTCCTAGTTTGATGTATTACTGATGGCTAAAATGAACTTGTATGAGTTGGTCTCCCCTTTCTGCAATCAACCAAAACAAGGTTAGTCCTGTCTGACTATGGACATGTCCTTCTGCAGTGGTTCCTGGCAGCATGGTCTGGCAGGTGGGATGCAGTTCTGAGTGGCCCTGTGGGCACCAGGAATGAGGGTCATGGGCATGCTGCCCATCTCTGGACTCACCACTTCCCCTTCTGCTGCTGCAGGTCACACAGACAAGGGTTGTTTGCAAGGACACTGTGGTGTGATGGGTCAATTTGAAATCACTTGAGCAAGAGCTACAGCATCCAGCCCTGAGGATGTGCCCTGCACAGGCAGACCTGAGGCTCACTGACATCCTGGCATGGACACAGTGTTGTTGAATGCCTGACCATCCTGTTACTGAGATGTAATCCTCTCTGCTTCAGGGGTCCAAAGCTGATTAAAACTTCTTTTCATTATGAAGAATACCCATTCCTGTGCATGCTCTGGTGCTTGCAGTGAGACCATCCCCCCAACACCAGCAAAGCCTTGCAACTGTGTTTGCACAAGCTCACATGGTTCCAGCTCTGCCAGGCCTGCGGCAGCCTTCAATCCACCACAGCATCAAGATGCAGCAGAGCTGTGTCCTTCTGGGACTTCCCACCCAGTTAAAATTCTGATCTCTGTCTCAGTAGTAACTTGGTCCTCTGGCAGAGTATTAAGTCAGAAATTAATTAGTGGGAGCAAAATGTTGTGAATACATACAGTGTTACATTTTTATTCACATACATTGTTAAGTTTTTATTCTAATAACCTAGTTAATAATTTGTCTTCAAGCAAAGAGGGAAAGTAGTGTGAATTCCAGTGCTTTGATCAGGCAGTGACATTTTGATGTTAAGTTGCCAAGATAAAACTCTAGGCAAATAATGTTATACAGAAGCAGTTTGAAACTACTTTGGTAGTTTTGAAAGTGCCCTTTTTGCAAGATGGACTAGGCACTCAGAAAAACATCTGTGCCCCATCATGACACCACCAAATGTTGGTGCTGTATGACGTGGGGAGGAAGTTGTGCAAATCCTTTATGGAGGTAAATGGATTGAACTACAAAGCACTTAAGACTTTGATTATTCTGCTTAGGCTCTGTCATGAGTGGGGGCTCTTGGGAATCTCAGTGATGCAGGCAGCATCATGATTCAGGGCAGGCTGAAGAAGAACACACCCTCTGAAGACACTGCTCCTTCTTTTACTATTCCTGCCTAGCTGAGGAAGAACATGCCCCAGAAAACCACATTTATGCTCCAAGGTCTAGCAACATTTCAGTTTTATCTGTTTCTTCTTTTCATTTGTGTTCACCAAAAATATATGTAGACTTTATCAGCTTAGTACAGCTCTTCATCATCTAGCAGTGACATTCAATATTCTCCTTTTATTTTGAAATAGCCTAATTGACTTGAGGTCACGTTTCAATGACAGGTCTGCAGGCAAACCTTGCTCTGGGTGTCTGATGAAGCGGTGGGAGTCAACAGAAGCACTTTCTTCCTGTTTTGAAACAGAATGAGCATATTCCTAGGAGGGAGTAATGAGTTTGAGCATTTACACTGGTACTTATGTGAACTCATTTGACGTAAACACCGGAGCAGGCGAACTCCAGCATACCAATGCCCTGCAGTTGTGTGCAGCACTGGAATCTGTGCTCAGCAGATAATGACACAAACAATAGCTTCCTGTGTTCAGTACAACAGATTAGCAGCGCTCATCTGCAGGTTTACTGCAGTAACTGGAGGCAATATAATGTTGGCATTTTGAAAGTGGTTATTTTACTGTGATGGCACAAAGGCAAGGATGTGAGGGGTGTTTCCACATCTGGGGCTCTATAGAAGCCAGCAGAAGATTCTTTTGATTCTGTACTTCATTTTCTCTGTTTCCTTGAATATATAACTTTTGCTTCTTTCAGGATGATTTATTAGCTATGGATCAGCTCGGAGCTGTTGGGAGTAGAGGGCATGTAGCTCACAACAGAAGTTGTCCATGGTCAAGTGGTATTGTTCTTAGAAGAGTGAACTTAGACAGGTATTTAACTCATAAAGCTGTCACCAGAGATGTGACATTTGTGCCCTCTGCTTGGCAGAGGGTTGAGACTGGAATACTCCAGGTTCCTCTCTGTGCATCCTCATCAGTTGATTTGAAACCTCAAATCTTTCCAAACAGAAAAATAATTGGAAAAGCCATCACATTTGTCCAAGTTTAAAAACGTGGTTGTAATTATCTACAGCATCATGATTGGCTTCAGAAACTGGGATAGTACTTATTTGTTAGATAACATCTGCTTTGATACCCATAAGCTCTTCCTAAATGGAAGGGAGTTATAACAGGTAAAGTGATGTACTTACAGTCTGTTATCTGGTTTCTCAGCACTGCAGTGCCTTGAATAACCAATTTTGGTATCAGTTAGTTTGGAAATAATGTCAATTATTGTTTCAGACTATCTCTGTCTAGACTAGCATATTTCTGAAAGTGGCTTTATGGTGTCAAACTTCTGTCATTTGTAATTGGCTGATATTAGTTGGTCAAATACCAAATAGATTTGTTTGCAGTGACTTTACTGCACTCTGTTTTGATCTTTAGATCTTTCTCCTTAGGATCGCTGCCTTCCAGACAGCACACTTCAGTTAAAAGTCCCTGTCTGGAGAAACACTTTCAACTGCAAAGGTGTTAGACTATTTTCAAAGCTTTTTTTCATCAGAGATAAGATCTATACTTGCCTGCAGTCAACATCTTTGAAACACTGTAAGCAAAACAGAACCCATCAACAAATTGCATTAATATTTTAGAAAGGTATTTAATTATTTATGGTGAAGCTTCAGCATATTCTTGATATAAAACTATGAGTTGCCTTGAGATACACTTCTCCCTGATCAGTACTGTACCACTGGGAACAGTTTATAGGGCTTTTATTTATCAGAGAACATCAGCAACATTTAGTTAACTTAGAAGAATTGTATTAAAGATCCTTTGCATACTAGGGATATGGTATTATTTGGTTGCTGTTTGGGTATGCAGGACTCAGCACAGGCTTATTGGGTTTCTACCTGCAATACTGGCACAATGGGGGTGAACAAAGTCCAGGTTACTTAGAAAGCATGGAAATAAGCTATTTTATTACAGCTTCTCAGATAACACAATGAAACTGCCATGGTCTGAGGCACCGTAGTGATAGCTGGGACCCCAGGAGCTGAGCCAGGGAGACTCAGTCTGCCACAGGACTGTTAGGTGGCAGGGGAAAGTCATCTGATCTTCCAAACTCAAGTTTCCCAGATATTAGAGGGGGACAGGAAGACACTAGCTTCCTTTGTAAATGCTTCTGGAGTCAGAGATGAGTAGTTTATGAGTGATCTGGTTCTCAAAAGGACTGTGAGTTAAAGATGTGCTAGGAATGTAGCTAATTTTTAAAAGTTAATTCATCTAGCCAGACAAGAAAAACATTTCCTTCCTGATGTCCATGAAAAGACCCTTTAATGTGCAACATTAATTTCATGTTGTAGCACCAATGAATCCAGCATTGCAATTTGCCCTGCCAGAACAGGTGGCTTTTGTCAGTCTCCTCTGCACAACTGGCTTTCATGGGGAAGCTGGAGGTGGCATCAGAGAGTTAGGGACACAGACCTGAGGTTGAGCTTCAGTCCCTGGCTTGTCCCAGGTTTAGAGTGAGAACCAATACGGTTGACATGAGGGCAAAGGAAGCATAGGGGCTGAAATGGTAATATGGATTTGCAGGAGATAAAAGCAGGTTTCTCAGAAACACTCCTCTCACCACCAGCATCTCTCCTGGTACCTGGTCTGGATTCCTACCCTGCCTTTCCAGGTTAGTTTTCCCTCTTCTGCAAAAGGATCTTAGTATTTCTGGCATTCATAGCATTGCATCCAAATGTATAATTCCACAGAATATCAATGAACTTTCCCAAAATCTCAGATTTACTAAGGCAGAAGATGTTAAATGCTCACTGATATGTCAGAAGATAATTTGTAAACTTGGAAGTTGAAGATTACCTTCCTGAGGTTCAAGCTGGTGCCTGCTCCCACAGCTCTGGGGTGTGCTCCACCTGCTGCAGAGGCGTCCAAATGTGTCACCTCTTGATGGAGCTTGGGTCATTGCATGAAATGTTTGGTGGTCTAAGTCCTGTTGTCAGGGAAAATATCATGAATAGCAGGATAATTAGTCTAGAAAAGCAGAATCACAGGCAGATTTATCATATTTATTGGTACATCCAGTGGATAGGAAAAAAAACCCTTTAGGAACAGAGAATGGTGTTGTCATATACAGTAGCAGAACTAGAGGGAGTGAATTTCACAGCTTCTGCTGGGAGTTCATCTTTTCTTTGACTACTGATAGCATATACCTGCTGGGCATCACTTTTATCTTTGACTCAAAGGACACTTCTAAAGAAATTTCCTTCCCTGGCAATTTTTAAACTTGAAAATATCTCATAATCTAAGGCATTTCAAAGGGGAAAGGAAACTCTGGACGTACTTGCAAGGATGTTATTTCACTGGTCCCTGAAAAAGCACTGGTTTTCCCCTGGATGTGAAACAAAAGAGCACTGAAGAAAAGAGAAGAAACCTAATGCTCACTCAGATGCCAAGTCAATGCCCTTGGAAACCAAAGCAGCATTTGGAGACCGGTTTATTTAGCACAATGCCTGTGATTTTTAAAGTCATATTGGGAACTTTTAGACCCGTGGGTCTTGGAGATCTGAGATGAGGTGAGGGTCTTGCCTTTTTTACAAAAAATAAAGTTTATTGCCCTTGTGTTTACAGAGAAAATGTGATCCAAAGGAATAAAAACAGCTTAAATCAAGAGAGTTGCTTAGCTGCTACTATTTAAAGAAAATTGTTTGTTTGCATTTGAGGGAATTTGACTCGTGATATTTAAATATTTGAAGCTGGCAGTAGTAATCCAACTCTTTGTTTTTCTACTTAAAACTTCCACAGGCTCTTCACAAAGTAATCATGGTGCTGACATCACACAGGGATCTGAGTCTTCCCTATATGTGCAAGAATTCACAGTAATGGCACATCTTTGCCCCTTGGTGTTTTGAAGTCAGAACAAAAGGAAAAATAAAGCCAAGCTCCAAATCCAATTGTACATCGATTTAACTGTCCTGGAGCCCTTCTCCAAGTAGCATCCTGCAAGAGCAGACAGCTGGACTTGATGATCTGAAGGTTTTATTCATGATTCAGATTGAGATCCACTCTTCTAGCAGTAGATCTTCTTTATGGGTAGGAAAAGGAAAGTTTATGACATTGTTTTCAGCCCAAGAGAGTAGAGGGTAAGATAATAATTTCCCATTTGGCAGATATGTTACTTTGGTGCTATCAGAAATTTGTACCATAAAAATTATTGCTGCATAAAAAGTCACTAAAATTACCTCAGTAAATATCCATGAAGATCCATCTCAATTCTTGGGATGCTTACTTTTCATCTAGTTGTGAGAGAGAGACGGGTTAAATTAAAAAGGTTGCAAGAGCATTAGCGCAACCCCACTTCAGCACTCCTGCAAGAAACTGTTGGCTCTCTCACAGAATCACAGAATTATCTAGGTTGGAAAAGACCCATGGGATCATCGTGTCCAACCATTGACCCTACTCTACAAGTTCACCCCTAGACCATATCCCCCAACACTACATCTAAGCGATTCTTAAACACATCCAGGGAT
>JANIJG010025465.1:20067-51884 GCA_024611175.1 Megaceryle torquata
GATGCCATTGTCCTTCTTTGCCACCTGGGCACACTGCTGGCTCATATTCATTCACTTGTCAATGTGGTCAAACTCGGGCAGAGGAGAGCTGTGTGTCTGTGGCTCAGATGAGCTGCTGCAGAACACGGTACAGATTTTGAAGTTGTGAGTTTTAATCTACACTGACAGTTGTGTTCATCTCTGTCTTTTCTCTAAACTGCAGAAGCAAGACCAATTAGTCTGATTAAGAACATGACTGTAAAGCAGGCTATATGGGCGCTAATAAAACAAGTATGCTTTTCCATTTAAACAATTTGCATAATGTAATTCTATGAAGCATTTTCTTAATTTTTCAATGTTGTTTTCATTCACTGAGCTCAATATTAATTGCTAATAAAAACAGAGGAAGAGTTAATTTCAAGGACTTCCTCTGCTTTTTTGAAGAAGCTCAAAACAAAGCACAATTTAGTAATTTACATTCAGACATACCTCAGTGCAGACCTCCTTCCTATCAAAGATGTTTGATAGCTCAGAGGACACTGTCATTATACAGTAAACACAGGTGTCATGTAGCCTGTGAGATAGTGCCTATCTAAAGCTTAACGGCCAGATTATCCATTCCCTCACTCTGACTTGGTTCTGTTTTGTTCTAGGACCAAAGTAGATTCCAACCAGGTCAAAACTGAGGTGGCAGAAGTATAAAGTGTTTTTTTTTTTTTTTGTCCCACACTTATTCTTCTCTGAGGGGCCAATGTGTTACCCAAAGCCTGGACTTGTGCCTGTTCTGTGTGTTTTGATTTCAAAACAAACAGCCCAAGAGAGTAGACGGTGAAACACCCTTTGAAAACACCACCAAATGGAAGGAGAATAAATGAGCAGCCATATCAACACGCAGAAGCTTTTGGCCATGGAAGCTGACTTCACTTTTGGGGAACAAGGGAAGACTAAATGCACTCCTTAGTTAGACATAGTAGAAAACTACTGCATGAGGGGAAGATGATGAGGGTGGTGGGACACTGGAACAGGTTGCCAGGAGAAGTTGTGGATGCCTGATCACTGGAGGTGTTCAAAGCCACGTTGGGCAAAGCTTTGAGCAGCCTGATCTAGGGAAAGATGTCCCTGCCCATGGTCAGGTGCTTGGACTAGATATCTGAAGGTCCTTTCCAACCTAAACCATTCTATGGGTCTATGAATCTATGATAAAGTGATGAGTTTGCACCCTGGAGTCCAAGTTGTTTCCTAATGCTGTGATGGAAAAACCTCAGGAAGAAGGAAAGGTGTGGTAGCTAGGGCACATTTGTGAGAGAAAGAGAGAAACCACTAAGGTTCAGCTCTTCAGACAACAAGAGAGGTGTTTTCTTTGAAACTGCGAGAAAAAAAAAACAAAAAAACAAACAACAAAGCATGAAACCTTGGGTGGAGGGAGTCATGGCCAGAGACAATGTGTTTCACTGGTGATCTCTTACTAAGCTCAGGGGAAAAAAAATGCTTTATATACTTGGAAAATAACATATGCTTCCATTTTAATTCCATGTAGAAACAATTTGCAAGCTTGTTCATTTTCTTGTGTCAGAAGAAACAACTATCTAGCCAATTCAGACCAGGCTACAGTCCATAGCCCTGGTTTCCTTGTGCATCACTGTGGCAGGTGATGAGTGCTCTGGTGCTGAGGTGGGACAAAGCAGGTTGTCCTGAAGGTGATGACTGGGTAAATAGAGAAAAATGAAAACATCACAAAGAATACTACTATCAGTACACATCAAGTGAGTCACAATTTTCCACGTGTTTGAATGTGGAAATTTTCTCTGCTGGAGAATTTGAACAAAGCACATTATATTTGATTGTGTCAGTGGAGTATTTTTTCCCACAGTAGCATTGTTAGTTTTCTTTTGTTTCCTCATGCATTTATCTGCATTAAATGCACATAAAATCTCTATGTTTAGCTACCTCTTTTTATACTATTGCACATAGATATAAGTTCTTTAAGTTAGGGATATTATTGTTATTTAACTGCTTGGTGCTTTCTGGTGGTGTTCTGATCTTTAGACACTACCACTGTAGTAATAATATATAATGATGATAGCAATGATTTGGGCAGGGCACTTGTTGAAACTGCTTTTTGTGTGTGATGAAGAACTTTTATTTACCAAATGGTAAAGAGACTATAAATTAAAGGTAGTCATTACAAATTTGACCTTATCTGATTGTCTTTCTTGAGGAGATAAGGGCACTCCATAGAATCTATAGTGCTCAGCCAGGAAGATGGCAATCATGAATGATTCAAGTGATCTATGGTATCCAAAAGTAGCAAATCACAAATCCTTGGCAGTTAGCAACAGTGAGCAGGTGACAAAGAATGATACATCAAAACATGTCCATTATGAGTGACAAGTATTAATAAATATAATTTATTTCATACAAATAAATGCCACATTAATAAAAACCATAGTCCACTGAGGAACATTCTATATTTTAAATACAGTCTGTCTTTCTTGCCATTTTCATTTAAGTTTCAGCCTCTCAGGATCAGTTTTTGGCCATGGCCTACCAGGTCATGTCCTTTGTCACCCATAG
The DNA here is from genome assembly GCA_024611175.1 of Megaceryle torquata. NCBI lineage: Eukaryota > Metazoa > Chordata > Aves > Coraciiformes > Cerylidae > Megaceryle > Megaceryle torquata. The sequence goes on from JANIJG010025465.1 coordinate 22,621, forward strand.
TCTCCACAAACAGCAGCAAAAGCAAGAAGAAAAAGACAGTGGAGTCCCATGTTCTACCTTCTGCTTTCAGAATAGTCCGAATGGGGTTCAAATAATCCCATCCTTAGTCTCCAAAGGTTTGGGTAACGGAGTGGTTGGTTCTAACTTTCTGTTACACACTTAGTGTAAATTGTTGCATAGTGGGATAGTGGTTCAGGTTGCCAAGAGACAAAAGGCTCGGTGTGCATCTCAGGGGCTGCAGGAGAGAAGATGCCTCACAGCCATACTCCATGGTGAAAAACTGTCCACTGGAGATCAAAATAAGATTTGGCTAGATGGATACCCAGGCTTGCCCCAGAGAAAGGTCTACTTGGTCCTGTGCTTGAAAGGGGAAAATTAATATTTCAGAGAAAACCAGAAGGCAAAGATGTGGGATACAGTGATCTTGTAGCTGGGGAGTGAGACAGCCCTGGTGTAGGGCCAGCAGGGGAACAGGCTCTGCCTGGGCAGGACAGAAAGCATGGCTCTTGTCTCCCACACAGGGCTGTCTGGGGAATGACAGTCACTTCTCCCTTCACTCCGCTTAGGCCTCACCACCTATCATGGCCAAGGGATATGAAGGCTCTGGTCTAATGCATTTTTTCTCAGGCAAGGACCAGAGGTGTCCATGCAGTGAAGACCCCCATGGGGATTCTTCCATGATCCCTCTTGTGCTACTCCCCAGTTCTCCCTGGAGAGAGAGACCATTTGGATCTTCAATAGTAGCACTGAAGCACATGTTTTCTTGTCAAGACCCATCAGCTGTTCTCAGAAGGGAGAAATGTGCAATGTAATTAGTACTCAGCATCCAAGAAGTACCAAAGGGCAACACTTGACAGTGGCTCTGGATCCTGTGACTTGCTGGGGGAATCCTGCATGCAATGGGGAAGTTGCTACCCCCTTATTGCTGCAGCCCTCATGCCCAGCCTTGCCCTCAGTGCTGCTTGTAGCCCTGCTGCAAAGGGCTGCAGCTTAGCACTTGAGTGTGGGCTGTCTGCACCTTGCAAACCCTGGTAATAAATCCTCATCAGAATTAGTCTCAAGCAGTCGTTCCTGCTCAGCTCCCCATGCAGAGTCAGCCCTGTGGGGTGCAGAAAGAATCAGGGTGCCCATGAAGTCCGTGGTGTCGTGTGGAAGGCACGCTGGGGCTGGGAAACTCGGCGAGAGTCTGACCAGTCACACAGCCTGGAGGCTGCAACTGTGGCACAAACCAGGGCACTGCCATGGCCTGCCTGGCATGGCAGGGCACAGGGCCAGGGATCTGCCAGCTACTGCTTTTTGACCTGCCTTGTGCCCCCTAGGAAATACACTGAGGGAGTTGCATGGACTTCACCAACCTTCAGTGGAGGTTCCTCCTTTGCTCTCTTTAAAATAAGAATTCAAGCCTTATTATGTGCCTTTTCTGCCTTGCCCAGAACTCTCAATACTTGCAATCACTTCTTTTTCAGTCTCATTTTTTTGTAAAACACAAGTGTTTCTCACAGGGAGAGAAAGCTGAAAATCTGACAGCTCTTACCTAGAAGGTGCTGTATAATCCCAGAGGTAGGAAAAAATTAAAGTTAAAAGGAGAAGAGAAAAAATAAAATAAAAATCAAAGATATTTAGTTGTCACCAGAAACCCCTGAGCGTACTTGATCTCTGGATAAAATAGGTTAGAAAGAAGTGGAAAACCTGGAAAAGGATAATGGAAAGAGAGGTTTAAAATGAGGGCCTGATGCAGCCTGCAGTGAACCAGCAAGAGCTGAGTGTCCTGAAATGGTGGGCTGAGAGCTGCTGTCTGGTGCTGCAGGGAGAGGGTGGGCAGCTTTCTGCAAGGCTGTTTTTAGGTCACAATTACTTTGAAATTATTAGGTTTTTACCCCCATCAATAAGTGAAACCTAAAAAAGGCGAAAGGCATCTTGTAGATCTCCTTAAGTGGAAAACACCCTTTAAAGTATGCCTGATAGTGATCTCAGAAACAGCTGTCAGTCCTGGCAGGCAGTGGCAGCCCAAACACGCTATTCTTAGACCAAGAAAGCGTAAGTAGGTCGAGTTACAATTGGTTCTTGTAAACACCATCCCTACTAAAATCAGAAATCGATGCAAGGTCAGAAATCTGTAGTATGCTGAATTAGAGAGATAAACCAGGTGGGGCTGATTTAGTCTCCAAATAGCTTTTCTTTTGGTTTATCTCCATTTTTACCAAAAGGGTTTTGCTCCATGTGCTGCCAGTAGTTGGAGACTTCTTTCCTGTGGGGGAGGTACCATTAGTCCTCCCAAAGGCCTGGCAGAAATAAGACAGCGGTAGAGTTTAGGGATGCCCTTTTATTTACACATCCCGAGGTAAAGCTAAATAGTTAATGAGACTAAAAAGGAAGTTGAAACTTGATAAGTGCTTAATGCTTGACGATAAAACATACCAGACGTGTGAGGGGGGTGCCTCCAGTCACAGCGCCACCGTCTCTCATTTGGTAGAGCTGGGATGGATGCGCAGGTTGTGCCAGTCCACCTGGGTGACTTGACTCCTGGAAATGTAGATCTTCAGCTCATGCAAGTCCCTGGCCAGTGGTAGCTGCCCATGCGCCCTGGATGCAGGTTGAAGTGACTACCTCCAGGCCATGTTGGCTGAACATGAATTTCAGGTGACATTCTTCACTGACTGCACCAAAGGCTTCCCTGGGAATGGGGCATTAGCAGTGACAGGAGGTGCAGCAGGAGGCAGAGGTCCCTGGAGCAGGGGCTTCTGCAAAGGTGCCCTAGAAGAATTACCATTTCTGCTCTCCTCTGAACTCCTTTGTGAGTTTTGGAGCTACTCTGATTGAGACCACACTGAACAGCAGTGGGCAACTTATTAGTGCTGCTGGCCGGAAAAGAGGGATGAGGAGCAGCAGAGGTGAATGGGGCTGGGCAGCTGAGGTGGCCTTGCAGGGCACTGCCTTGCTTGAGAGGGCTGTGCAAGGGTCCTGCCTCCTCCCCAGGGCAGCTGTGCCTCCAGAAGTGTCTGTGGTGTTGCAGAACACCTCAACAGGGTCCTGGCTTCCCCAAAGCCACTGCTCATTCATCTGTCTGTGCTCTCACCTCTCTCCCTGGAAACATTTAGATATGGAAGGACTTCATTTGTAGGCTAAAAAGAAGGTTTGGGCTAAAGTTTGGGCAGTAAATCCAGTGCAGATTTTAATCCTACATTTTATTTTATTTTTTTAACTGCCCAATTTTATTCCATATTTTATCTGCTTTTTTGGGCTGGCATTATAAATTTGTTTCTACTCTATTCCACACATGTATTGCATTACAGCTCAGGGACCTCCTCCACATTCAGTTCAGTACTGCCTAATTATAGCTCGAGTTGGCCTTTTAAGTAGGCACAGCATCTTTTCCAAATAATGTTCCTCTCTTTTTCATTATTATTTACTTTTTTTTTTCATTATTATTTTCATTTCAACTGTGCCACAGTTGTTTACAGCCACCTTGATGGAGGAATCAAGATCAAAATGTGGTCATATTGATCATAACAAGAAAAACTTCTGTGCTTGATTGCAGAGAATGAGAAGGAAAGAGCACACCAGAAGGAGGTTTCCAAACAAGCCTGGTAGGCAGGCAACTAAGGGGACTGATCCCTGAATTCTTGGCATAAAAGACTGAAGCTTAGCTGAGCCTGAAATGAAAGAGGGTTGTCTTAATTGTGTGAGCTCTTTCCTTGAAACTGTGACTGAGTCAGTGGACTGATTTAATTCCTTTCCCTTGTTAAAACAGATTGAAAATTCTGACATGGTTGAGATCCCATTATCAGTTCAAAAGCTGGGTTAAATCTTTAAGAACTTGGGTTTTTAATTGGGATAGACTTGCCAAGTCTTGTGATTTATAATGAGTTTTACAGTATCTTTGTATTCCTCCTTGCAATGCCAACACCTGGAAGCATCTTAGAAAACAAAAATACTCCACCTTAACTGAAAAGCAAGTGCACATCTACTGTAGTTAGAAGAGCTTGAAAATAGGAATTCCAAGGTGCAAAACCATCAGGCAGATGACATCCTGCCCCAGCAATTTGTGTTTCACTTTTCAAGCACGTGTTCTGTTTTCCAGGCCCTAAATCAAAGGGCAACAATAATATCACTGTGAAGTTCATAAGTAGCCTTTGGCTATACTGCAGCTTTTAATGTGGGAATAAAATTGTATTTACATATAGCCGACACAAGATACAGTTGCAGTTTGGGTAGGTGCTGCCTATGTAACTAAATGTATCTTTTACTATATCAATTAGATTATTAAAGGCCACTGATGGGAGTGATTAGAAGACTGGCAAATCATACCATCTTTTAACTCTAAATTATCTGCTAAATTAATTAATTAGCTACACACTTGCTAATGGATAATTCTTACACAATATTAAACATTGTCACTACACAGAGAAAAATCTTAGTCCCTAACAATCATACTCTAAATCAGCTGTGAGCATATGCCTCCTTCCAAAGAGGGGCAGAATTTTTCTGCTCCTGATGCAATTTACCTTATTTTCTTTTGTCTTGCCATCTGTCCTTGTCCCATCTACTTCTGGGACCTTGCACTTCTTTTGTCTTCTCTCTGGCAACTTTTGTAACCTGTATGCCTCTGATGTGCAACTACAGCTGTCTTTACCCCTTTGGTGATCACTTTGCTTACAAGCTTTTGAATAATTGTGCCTGACTATGCCATCACAGCATTACAAAATATTTGCATGCTGTTGTGAATGACACTATTTTAGTGTTCAGGTTGAAGGTGAGTTAATAGTGATGATATCCTGATTAGTGCACATTTATAAGTGTCAGGCTTCTGTCTGGGCTATGCTGTACTGTTATGGAAAAACACAACAAATAATCCACTTACAAGAACAGGCAATTCTATAACTGAGGTGTTAAAGAAGATGTCACTGAAGTAAACACCAAAGCAATCGAAAAAAACCCAACATAATACAAAGAACCAGATTAACAAACAATTTACCAGGGAATGATTAATTAGAAACCATGATCAGACTTTTTTTGGTAGCAAGTTCAACTTTCTGCTTCTGTCAAGGCCATCTGGGCAGCAGGACTTCTAAGGCTCAATGAGGACTCCTGGGAACCTTTTCTGTATATGCCTTTCTGGAACACTTTGCCCTCAGAGAGAGCCCTTTGATTGACTTCTGACTTTCTCCTGGAGGTTTCCAGCAGGTACCACTGCTACTACAGGCAAAGCAGTGGTCCAAACAGCAGCAGCTTCCTTTGTTGACCCACTGCCAAAATAAGACTCTCTGAAAAATGAATGATATTTAGGGCCTGTGGGAAAATGGTCAGTGATCCCAAAATTAAACCTGGCAGGCTAGTAGTAGTAATGATGGTTGAGATCTGAAGAGGGACTGAGACAGAACTGAGTCACCACAGACCCAAAGTGTAACTCCAAATGATTTTTCAACCTTAATGATTCTATGATTCTAAGCCATGCAACAGTAAGTGCCTAGATGTTGTGCACTCACTGTGCACTACTATGTTTGGCTCCAAGGTCTGAAGAGGGACCATGGGTTGGCACAGCATATCACTCGGAGGTCTCCACAGGTCCACCTGGTTCCCTTGGGGTCCATACGTTGGTTTCCACACCTGTGTCCCACAAGTCTAGGAGTAGGGTCCTCACTAAATTCACCAGTGACACTGGTGTCTGCTATGCAGTCATCTGCCTGGATTGTGATGAGAAATGACTATAGCATGTCCCTGGAAAATGAAAGACTTGGATTCAGTTTTCTTAGCCTAGGGAAGACCAGGCTTGCATCTCCCAACACTGCTTGTGGGGGATTTTTTCACCCAGCACTGTAAAATGAGGCATTGAAGGCTCATGGGATGACAGAGACTAGGGGGGAGGTTAGGATAGCAACTAAGTAATGAAGTGTCTTTAACCTCATGTGCCTAAATGTCTAACAGGGTGTGGGACCAAACTGCTGGGGCACAGGGTCATGCTCCCCCTCTTTGGCTTTGGAGACCATGCTGCATGGTACTACTCTGCTATACACAGAGCAAGGGTTACGTACTCATCACCATCTCATGTAGTGCTTACACATGTGGTTTCTAGCTAATGAAATAGAAAGAGCTTTTAAAATGTTGAAGCTGGCTACACTTTAGCTGCATTTGCATTTCCCTGACATTTGTTGGACTACAGAGAGCCCCCTTATTGGTCAGTGGCAAAATTTCAAATGGCTAGAGTAAGACTAGAACCATCTTTTCATGAAGAAGGTAGCTGTCTGAATGTAATGTGTCTGAGTGACAATTTGCCTGTGGACTGATTCAGCAAAGCTCCTCAAGTGAATTCAATGCTAAGAGAGAAGAGCTATGCTGAAATCAGCAGCTGACTCATGTACAGCCAAACATGCACTTATACACTTAATGGGATGCTGCAATGTGGCTCCTTGCTTCTGGGTATCTTGGCATTCAGCCAGGCTGTGGGCACAGGGAACGGCTACCCCCACAGAACTCTACAGTTTTTGTGGTTTGGGGGTTTTTGCCACTCTGTAGAAAGCAGCCAATCTGAGAGCCACTAGCACTGGTGAGCTTTCCCAGCTTGTCCAACTTTCAGTAGGTCTGCAACTCTCAGAAGACACAGAAGTGAAAGTTCCCTCTTGTGGAGCATTTAAATGCAATTGTTAGTGTCTGCCTGGCTGCAAGCACCTAGCAAGTCGCACATCCACATTCCTTCCACTGAATAATTAAGGCATTTTTGAAATGTTTTAAGACAACTTGCTTTTATGTGAAGAGAGATTTTTTCGGACACAGACCACTTGCAGGGTTGGTTTTTTGTTGTTTAGTCCAATTTCATCGGCTGTGTCCATTATGGGCTTGCCTCTTGGTAGCCACACAAAGCCTTTCTTCACCTGAAGGTGACAGCAGATTATTTAACCAGTCTTCTCAGTGAAGAGTCATCTAATTTTCCTAATCCTTCTTGATGTGTTCTCTTGTATTCTATGCCTTGAAAAGTAAGGGCACCAAACTTCAGATGAAACATTATACTGCAGGATCCTCACTGTATAAATAATTTATCCAAACAAGTCCTTCTGGGATCAAATAATGACCAGCCTTAATGAGAATTTGAGGCGAGAGCCAACAGGTGTCTGGCAGGGATGGATGCTCATGCCAGGGATGGCTACAGGGGAACTTCAGAGTCCCAGCCCCCATGGCAGTGGCAGCACAATGCTTCCCCCACCACATTGCCAGCAGCTCTGGCTGCACATTGTACCTTGGTTGTTTAAGACCCCACCACTATGATCCAGGAAACCTGCCAAGCCTCAAGCTACATTGGAGCAGGGCTGGTGTGAATATATATAACTGCAAGCTGTAAAGAATATTTTAGATGCTGCTTTAGTAAGGACTAATGATTGAAAAGCCAAACTGTCCCTGGAATTCTGCATCTATGAAGAGAAGCTTTCACACCTCTATAAATTATCAGAATCTGTCCTTTACCTCCCTGAAAACATCAAGAGCTTCAGATTATCTACCCCCAGCCTTTAACAAGCTCCAGAGCTCTGGTAAAAGACCCATATTCACAATCATAGTCACAGTACCAATAGGGAAATCAAGGTTACTACCTAGAGTAAGAGCAGGGAATTTATAGAAGGCATGCTTCTTAAAAAAAAAAAAAAAAAAAGAAAAAGAAAAAAGGCTGTTAAAACCAACTTTTATTAGGTTGTTACAGAAGGTAATTACAACATATGAAGCGTAAGCACAATACAAATACTGTGTAACATACAATTTTGACAGCTGAGACTGAGCCCTGCTGGCTTTAGATTGCCACTTTTAAGCAAATTTATTTCAGTTACAGCAAAGGGGTTAGTGATAAATCCTGCATGAACTCACAAGCTTCATATCATCCTTGCTTCATATCCTTCTTTCCTCCTTGCTGAGAGCACCTTGCTTCATGGCAGTGGTTTTTCTGTGTGCAGGGAGCAAAGCTGTATTGAAATAAAGTTCTTATAAGAACCAGGTGAGGGCTATTTTGGTTTTCTTAAGCATATCTAGTTATGAAAATATTCTTTTTGGGCCTTCTCCATTTCTAAGAGCAGTAAAAGAAGATACTTGTCTATTTCTTTTGACTATAGGAGCCAGAAATGTGAATGCCTTGGGCTCCTACATACCTACACGGCTGCCCTTTTTCTATTTTTCTCCACCTAAGACTGAAGCAGATGCCCTGTGAAAGAAGCAAGACTTCCTTTCTTGAAAGTGCAAGACATGCTGTGGAGGCTCATGCTCCTTCGAAGGGTTTAGGCAGGCACTAGGTCAGATGAGGTTCACTCCAGAAACCCCATCCTCATTTCTGAGAGGCTGCAGAATAGACCTTCCCAGCAAGGGGTGGTCAGGACCAAGGCAGACATCTGCCCTAGCACCACCCCTCTGCCTGCCACCACCCTGTCTGTGGTGGCCTGAACTGTCTGACATCTCCTGGAGGGGTCTCCAAAGAGGCTGCATTAGACTTCTCTCTTTGCTGACCGCTGAAGGATCTCAGGAAGATTGGCCTTATTAGGCTGAAGGTGCACTTTGTCTGTACGCCCCCTAAGTCATCATTATATAGACAGGAGAGCAAACAAAATATCCTGCTGGGTTTCTGTACACATCTTTCTCATCTTTTTTCCTCCATTTCCTCTGGAATTATCTAGGAATAAAGAAGAGCCAATGCAACAGTTTCATTGTCCATGAATTATTTATAGCAAACAGCTTTCCAATATGCTATTTATCAAATAGAAAGGCTATAGCTTGGTCTTTGGTGATACTCAGAAACTTTGAAATTCAAAGAAAATAACTTGCTGTATATAAAGTAAATAAGTACCAGGCTTTTAAATGGGGAAAAATGATTTTTTTTTTTTTAAGTAATAGTTCCAAGCTTTCATCTTTCTTCCACTTTGAAATAAAGCATCCAACACCCTATTTCAAGGATATTTTTTGTCCAAATGAAATAAGTAGACCTGAAAATATTTTCCATTTTTTTGCAATGTCTTGGCCTGCAGGTCCATCCAATTTTTACAGGAGTGTAAGTGGTTCAAGAGATGGACAAAATAAGTATTGCTTGGACTAAAAAGCATGGAAAAGCCTCTCTGGCTTTCCAGGGGTTTAAATCAGGCCTTAGAGGGAGGTTATTTTGCCAGCTGTGCTGTTTCTCCCTGGGCACACTGCAGCTACAATTTACAGTAAACATTAACCGCTTCTCTGCTGAAATGTTCACATTTGATCATGAACATATTATGGGAAAAACTAAGAAATGGTACAGTACTTACAGATGAGATGAATTTATGTAAATGTTCATCACCTCCGTGAGCAGTTCTTATGAAAGGTAGTGAGAAATAAACTGTGAATAATTCCTTTCAGTCCTACCAAAAGGGACATGGGAGAAGAGACATTTTAAATCTCACTCAAAGTGTTAGTGATTTTCTCCAGAGCTTTCTTAGCTCAAATGGTTTTTAGCAGTGCTAAAAAAAAAAAAAAAAAAAAAGAAAAACCCAAAAGTCTTTACCAGAAGTTCAGAGAGAATGTTCCTAATGGAAATCTGTGCATCCAAACCCCAGTGCAGCCAATCTAATACCCCTGACATTTCCTGGTAGCTGGGATTATGCAGAATGAAGAAATCTGGGATATACCATAGCCAGGTGAAAGCACATGGGCCTGCCTCCTCTTACTGCCTTCCTGTCACCAAGCTGCCTTTAGGTTCTGATGTACTAGCTAGGCTAGATGGCTGGGGAGAATTGGCTTTATAGTTCACAAAGGAAGGGTGGTAACTCTGCTTGCAATAGCTTTCTGTGGCAGAAGCCAGGATATTCCTGTGGTGCAGTATCTGTGTGCCTCCTAGCACAAATTTCCACTTGTACAACACACTACCCTTTATAAATACTTGAAATTAGGAGAGTGGCTATTAATGAATTGCATCCTCGGATATGCATTGATTTGTGTAGCTACATTGCAACCAGGAAAATGCCACAAGATTCCCATCGTTTGACTTCCTGAACTTGCCTAACGAGGTTTTGACTTCATGCTTCTCTGGCTGCACCAGCCATGAGTCTCTTCTCTTCCTTCACAGAGAAGCAGATATTAAACATCCTTATGGGAGGCTGGACAAATCCACAGTCCAGTTTAAGAAGAGGGAATGTTCTTGTAGCCTGCATTGATGTACAAAAGCCATGAGCATTCAAGGCCCTAACAATTTCCACTGTGAGGACAAGACTCTGTCTGTCCTTCTGAGCAAGTGGTGAGATGTGGTTGGGTTCAGAAACTGTTTCCCCAGGTCTACACACGTAGTCATTGCTAATCCTCTGTCTGAACAGTGCTTGTCACAAAGAGCTTCTTGACTGCATACCTGTGTACTACAAATGAAAGCAGCAGAAGAAAGGGGTGGCTTTCTTTCAGAGCTCCTTTTTGCCACAGGACTGCAACCTTACAGTTTTTCTAGTGCTTCATTAATCCCAGGAGGTGACATCCTATTAAACGTCCTTATCACATTCCAGAAGTTTATTTCATAAATATTTCATGGACCATAAGTGGAGCAGCTGTTCCCTCGTGTCACTGTTAATAGCATGGATCCCTTCTGCTGGGACTGACGTCCTTTGCTGTGCTGCCACTGCTGCCTCAACCCTCCCCCTCTCCTGCATCACCCATGCACAGAGCTGCTGCTGCTGCTGCTCTCCCAAGCACAATTTAGCACTTTTCTTTGTATCTCAGCCCCCAAACACCCAAATAAAGGCCCACTGAGGTCTACCAGGCCTGGAGAGGCCTGGAGAGCTGGGCAAGGAACAGGAGTGAGGGTGGGTCAGGCTGTGTTGAGGCTGACCAGCCTGGCACAGAGTTAGCCCTGAGTGGCTGTGGCTGTGCTATTAAAAAAGACAGTCCTGAGGCAGTCCTTTGCCCAGAGAGCAGGAGGCATGGCCCAGCTGAGACTGAAATGGTGGGGAAATATCCAGGGTTTTGGGCAGAACAGATAGTTCCACTCCTCCCTGTGTGCCTGAAGTCTTTGCTGAAAAGAGAAGGAACAGCAGAAACACAATCCTGAAAAATTTATGGGTAGGTGAATCCTGTCCCACTTTTTTTTTTTTTTTTTTTTTTTTTTAATAGACTGGAGCTTAGATAAAGTTTCAACAAGACAGTAAATGAGGATTTGCACCTATTCATGTGGGAAGATAAAGGTCAGGCATGTCAAGTCGTGCTTTGTCCTTAAACAATGCTAAAACTGAGCTGAAGTTGCCATCCTATGATACAGGATTAAGACCTCCTGCCAAAGAAATTGGTGTAACAGCTGGGCTGTCACATCAGTCCAAAATGCTTGGATCATGACACAGTCAAATGGTCAAAGAGCTTGCCTCCTACAGGAGATACTTTTGGTTTTATGGTAAAGCTAGTAGCACTGAGATCAAATAATACAATAGTTCCCCACTTGCTGTGTCATCTGCAACCCTGTAACCTAGAATGGGAATCAGAAATTTCTGAATCAAACACAACAGAAAGGGAATAAAAAATACAGAGTAGTGAATCTGGCAGAAGTGCAGAGCTGGTGGGCACCGACTCTTGAAGAAAAGACTTTTTGATTTTGATTTCAGAAGGACAAATTTCCTTCTTCCATTGAGACAGGACTCAGTGGGTACCAGGTACTACCTGGAGATACTCAGGGTGGGTGATGGAAACACTGAAGACAGATGGCTGCAATTTTCATCTCTGTTGTGCACTCAGAAGGCTGGTCAGAAACTCATTGCCTCCTACATGGCTTCTGTGATGTGTTTTGGACAAGACATGCGGTACTGAGATTGCAACCCAAATCCAAGGTTAGTTTTGTGGGTGGGATCAGCAATGTTTCTTACTGAGATTGCAGTTATTTTACAGGTATGGGTCTGCTAAAGTGCCTTTGGCACTTATGAAATTTGTACTTTGAACTTGATGAAATTTGTAGCTTGAACAATTTAGACAACCTGGGTCTGGAGTGAGTGTTTATGGACTGAAGAACAGAGGAGTGTTGTGAAGGAAGGAAAGCAGCCCAGATCACCCTGATTTTAGAAACTATCTGCAGGCTGTAACTGGGGTGGGCTTTTTGTGCTCTCGCCAATTGCATTTTTAAATATGTGATAGTCTGCATTTCTACTGAAGAAAGGATTTTGAGATTAGTTGGTAAACTATTATTTACACAATCATTTTTTTATTTGCAGTTTTCTGCCCCAAATCACATACATTTCCCTGACATTTCCAAACTGCCTCTGTTTTGCCTGGCTAGTGCAGCACAGCCAGAAGCATTAGACCTGGCCAGACATAATGGTAAATCCTGTTTTACGAAGTGAAAACTGGCGGTGAGGTCAATCCTGTTCAAAAATATTTATGGCTGGATGCAGGAAGCTCTGTTCCCTCTATCTGTCTCCAGATATGTTCACCCCTGTTCTTACTGGACATAGTCCCGGAGTCTTACTGAGCTCTTTGTAAGTACTTTGGACCTAAGATTTTATAAGATGCTGTGACTTGTCTGTCACCAGTCTCCCTGAATTTGAATAGGCGTCTACTTAGCCACTTGTGACTGAGTTTAATGGATGTACTTTCTTAGGACACTGCCAAGGCAAAACCTTTTTCTTCCAAGTCAAATGTCTTGGGAGAGAGTGAGCAGGCAAAGGCATGCCTTGGGTGGGGAGCAAGCAAGCTCCTTAGCTCAGAGTGTCCCTCACATCCCATCCCCCCCTTGTATACACACACACACGCACACACACACACACTTCTCAGTTGATCCTTGGCTGACATTTCCCCAGAACCTCCCCTTCTCTCAGGCTGGTCATACCCAAGCCACGTGCTGGCAAACCTCAGAAAATACTTGGCACAGAACCAATAATTTCTTATTACAAGGAGGACTGCAGATAGAAAACAACATGGACTAGCAAGGTTCGCATGCCCTTATCGCCTAAGTAATCATCAACAGCATCAACCCCTGCAGTGTGTTGGGGTGGAAAAACTGAACTTTAGCTCAAGATAATAAAGCAACATCCCTCTAATGTTTCCTGGGATAATGAGTTTCTTGTCTGACCTGGCAGAGATTGCTACTTCTGTGCAAGAGTGTAGAAAGGCCCACAGGAGTTCTGCAGATGATCAGAGCATGGTTCCCTGGCTGTTCCCACTGGACTAAGAGATAATTTTGTTAGCCAGGGTTGACACAGGTCAATGTCATGTCATCCAGCATGAGTGATCTATTAGGTGTCAGGAGGTTGATATGTTCTATGGACAAAGTACTGATTTTGTTAATATTATCAAGCCAAGTCAAAAAGTGTACTGACCTGCATCCCTGACCCTATCTTGCAGGGAAGAGTTACAATGAATAGGAATTAATGGTTGCTGCTAGTTTACCCAGACCTCCTATCTGGAAAGTTGTCTCCTGTGATCCACAAAGGTCTGGAAGATGTCAGGTAACACCTCATCCAGTCAAGAAGAACTGGAAGAGACTTTAGAGGGGCAGATATCAAAGGTGCATTCAATGCTTTCAACACAGCATTTTCAAGCAGAGTATCTTGTAATCATCTGTGCAAGCATTTGCATCATTTTAATGGATAGCACTGTGTAGTGCACCCAAAGGTGGAGGGAGGGTAAGGCACCTGGCTCTAGCTGCCATAAACACCAAGTGCACACTGTCAGGTCAGATGTTCAGTGCTGCAGGATTATGTCTGTGGCCCCCTCCAGAGAAAGTCATACTGACAGCTTTTTTGGTAATGCCCAGGTTTTATATTAGTGGTCACCTAACCAAGCCCTGAGAAGGTAAAACAAGCAGTTTCCTGTTTCAGAGAAGGGAATGAATGGTAATGTGTTAGTAGAGGGTATGATCCTCCCAAGGTGAGGTATGATAGCTGAGCAGGGAGTGCATGGCCTTGTTTTTTTTCCCTTAGTCATATCACACTCAAGTATGTAGGCATAAATGTAGGTGTCTGTGTACTGCTCACTTGCTGCTGTCTGCAGTTGTATACCCCCAGGTAACTAAGCCACCATCTGCTCATGCCGAGATATGTTAATTGACTTTGTAGAAATCAGAAGTTGGATTTAACTGTTCATCAGTGACACACATAGCATGATTGCTAAGACAAGAAGAGGGCAAGGAATATTTATCACAAAGAAAGCTTAACCTTAGTGTTGCAACTATCTAGTGTTAAAAGACTTTGCTTCCCAATATATTACTGGCCAGTAGTCCCGTTAAAAGTTGTTGTTCAGTCTTAACACTTGTCTTGCAAAGACCCTGGACAAATGTATGTCTAGCAAAACAGACTGGGAGAGCAATATCCAAATGTCTGATTATAATGGATGTGGATTCTGACCGAGCAAGAGGAAAGAAGCACTGGGGATGCTGTTTTGAGCTATTCCACAATTTGCCTGCTCAAATGTTTTTTTTCAGGGTTAGATCCTGACAGTCCCTAAAATTCAGCTGTATTTGGTAGCCTGAAGCAAGCATCCAGATCCTGGAGAGGGAGAGAGTTGCTGGATTGTTTAGAGTATCTATGTCTGACTTTTTCTCATTTATTTCATAATAGTACAGTGCACTGAGAAAGAATAACAATTTATTTTCATTAGATGGAAAATTCTGGTCTGCATTTTCTTGGGCCAAGGTTCATTTCAGATTTCATTCCACTCATGGGTCAATGACTGATGTGATTAAAAAGTCATTAGAAACCTCTTGAGTCTCTTTGGCTGTGTATAAACACCTCAAAGATGAAGGGTGAATCAGGGCTGAGTGGGGATCTGCTCCTGCCTTCCTTCCTCATCACGTTGCTCCAGCCCTTATTAGTTCTGTTTGTCCTAATGAACACAAAGCAATGCCACCGTGTGCTCAGGGCTCAGTCCGGTGCCAGTTAAAACCCATAGCAAGATTCCTCTTGAATTCAAAGAAAGCATCATGAGATCCTTCATGGGCTGACTAGCACCACGCAAACGAGGGTAGGAAGGAAAACTGATGAACATGGCTACTCAAATTAAGATCATATTTTCTTTTGTAGTTCATCCTTTTCTGGGGAATCAGTGACTTATTTGGGTTGCTGCAGTTACTTGGCACTGTTATGCAAAGCCAGCTCAGCCTGTTGTTGGAATGCTGGATACAGCCAGATTGAAAAGTGAACACTACAAATGCTGTGTTAATCATGACAGAGCTGCTCCGACTGCCTCAAACACATAGAAACGATGCTGCTTGTGCTGAGGGGTATCTCTTACTTGGTTTTCATTCATGGAATAAAACGTTTTGATATGAGAATCATGGCTTTTCCACCAGACTGAGGCTAATTAATACTGGCCTTGTATTTGTCTCAATTACAAACCAGAAATGTGTCAGCATCTCTCTGCAGAGGGTCTTCTTGGGTGTAGT
The DNA here is from genome assembly GCA_024611175.1 of Megaceryle torquata. Lineage (NCBI taxonomy): Eukaryota > Metazoa > Chordata > Aves > Coraciiformes > Cerylidae > Megaceryle > Megaceryle torquata. The sequence continues at coordinate 37,955 of JANIJG010025465.1, forward strand.
GAGCAGAAGAGATGTATTTCAGGTACTGCTTAGTGTCAGTTTACCTATTCATTACATCCCTTTACATTTGTAGAGCACATCTTGCAAAAACATTAGGTCTTCTAGCCCTGTTGGCTTCCTCCTGTCCCAGGCATTGCCTGAGTAACTGAAGGTTCTTGTCTACAGCATCCAGAAACCCAAACTACTGTAAAACCCAGTGTCTAATTGATGACTGCTAAACTACACTCATACGGGTGCTCATGCTATGAAGCACTTATAGACATAAAACTTTTTTTTTTTGTTGTTGTTGTTTTTTTTGTTGTTTTTTTGTTTTGTTTTTGTTTTTGTTTAAAATCAACAATATTCCTGGTTATGATACAGATATCCAGATTATAGGGGGTTCCTCTCTACCAGTCATGAGCTGGACCCAGAGCTCACCTCCACACATTCTGTTTGCAGACCCCCATACTTCCTTTTGGTGGTTCCTGGATGGAAGTTTGATGCTTCCTAATCCACCTCAGAGTTTCATAATTCCTGAAGCATGGCAGGTGTTTCCTACCTGCTGTTTTTCTCCCTTTTTTTTTTTTTTTCTCCCTTTCTCCAGACAAACTCCAGGCTATGGCTTCAGGTTGCTTGTTCTGTTCACGTGCTACTCTGAGTGTCTCTAGGGAAGGATACCGATTCCTTTCCATGTTCCCAGGGATGAGCTGTATGTTTTCTTGGGGTGGATGTTGCACTATGTAAACTGCCCACTGCTGGTAGTTACTTCCTGATGATCTTATAGCTGAGGTGGTGTTGTCTCATAATGGTGTTTTGTGGTTTGGTTTCTTTTCAGTTGAACCAAGCTGCATGGGTTTTGTTTTTTTTTTTTTTTGCTGAAGAGTTTGCTTTTGGATTTTGTAAAGTGGTGAGAATGGGAGGGAATGAAAACTTGTACTAACAGGTACACGACCTAGAACTGGTTGCTTATTTGGCTTCCCAATGGTATTTGAGAGCCCAGTTTGACTGAGGTTTAGCCAGAACTTTAGAGTTTTTCTGTTGTTAGACTCAGGTGAGGCTGTCAAAGATTTGTTTCCCAGGTTCCCACCGAGAGAGTGCCCCCTCCACTTCTTTCATATGGTATATGCACAGTCTGCCCCACTGCAGCACTTTCTTCAATAGTCCCTATTCTTCAGGACAGCCCCCATCACCCCACTGGAGCATACCACTCTCTGGGTCCTTATAGCCAATCAGGAACGGTTAACATTTCTCTGTGGTTGCCACAGCTTTGTCATGAGGATTTGGGCAGGGTATTATCTGTATGAGGAGAAATTCTGTTGCTTCATTGAAATGCATCACCTGCTCCATGGCATCTGTGTTTGTTCTTCTGTGGTAGATATGAAACTTATTCTCCCACAGAGAAGGAAGAACCACACATTGCACCTGGGGTAAGGGCAACCACACAGGTGAGCAGCCACGCAGGTTGCATGTTGCAGCAGAGCTTGGTTGTGAGCTTTCAGAAACAGGATCATTGCCCCACAGCCCTGTAAAACCACAGAAACACTGTTGGCTGAAGGTACCAGGGTGTGTTGGCACAACAGCTGGTTGCTACCTAGTAACTAAAGGCAAACCTTCCTCACAGGGCGTATTTACAGGCTGACTTATAAATGACTCCAGAGATTTAAAAACTCACACAACAGCTGTATGATTTAGAGCTGAAAGCTTCACACATAGCAGTAGTGCTGATATGGTTGTTCATAGAGATAAAAATTGTATTTCTACATGGTGCCAGGACATAGTTTGCTGAAGACTCACTTCTTTTGATGTAAGAGAACTAAGCCAGTCTGTGAGCACACAGACACCTCATTCTGGGGTAGAGTAAGGGGAGAACCTGCCTGACATCATCAGCAACTCATGACCAAACTCCTACTCAGAAATAGCTTTACAGTAACTTGTTCCCTTTTTTCAGAAATAAGCACTCTGTCTTTGCTTATACAACCAGTTACCAGGCTGCAAGCATCAGGCTGGAAGTTCACAGCCACCCTTGTTGCTTTGTGTCCATTCTTGTTCCGTGATGGCTGGACCCTTACTAAAGATTTTCGACATGCTAATAATTACAAGGGCATCAATCAATCTTGATGCAAGAGCACTGAACATCAGGGCAGAAAGCTGCACTTCTATGCTTGTCCCTCTGACACTGCTGCACCAAAATCTTTCCACTCCCCCAAGAAATTAGTCAAAAGAAGAAGATGGATTGTATTACTGCTTTAAATGTGTTCTTCTGTCATTGCTGCTTCTACCATCGATCCCTCTATACTAGTTTTTCCTTTGAACAAATGCCCATTAGATTTTTTTCTCTGTTCCCTTAACGCTTTGTACTATCGGGCAGAAGCCTGCTGGATCAAGCATAAACCCCAGAAACAGCATCCATCTCAATAAGGAACTTTTACTAATGTGGCAAAGGTTGTGTCTGCTCTGCTCCTGAAGATGTTGCCGGTGCAGGGACCTGTGTAGTCACAGGAATTTATCATGCAACTACCTGCTCTGTCCAACCTGCAGCTCTATCCAGCAGCACATTTTAAGTTCTAACAGCGTGGAAGAGTGTGGCCACAGTAATCTGCATCTCTGTGACCTTGGCCCTGATTGCTGAAATTAGATTTTAAGACAGTTAAACTCAAAAGCCTCTCCCATAGCTTACGCCACTACTATCTGGATAAGGGAGAGCAGTGACAGTATATCCCAGTGCATAGCTGTGAATCCCCTACTAGCTTTTAGTTATCTTCCAGGAGAAACTCATCAACTGCAAGATCTGATGTTTAGCATCACTGGGAGAAGTTGTCTTTTAATACATTTCCTTGAAGTCCAGTGAAACTCTCCCAGAATCCAGCTCCATTCAGAACAAGTAGGACCATGTATGAATTGAGATGTAAAATACATCAATTTTGACTAAAGTTTTACAGAATTTCTTCATTATTTCACCTCTGATGTTTAATATCCTAAATGCTATTTGCTGTCTTGACAGTGACGGAGCTACTGTTGTTGAAGGTGGATTGATGTTTTCTTTGCTGTTGACCTGGCATCTAAAGTAGTTTGGAGACAGCCAGCTATAAGACTAAAACTGAGGTCTCCCTCTCTTTCTATTTCTTGTCTTACCTCTCATTTGTGGTGCCTTAGAAGTATTTTCAAGTTGCCTTCTTTCCCATTGTGTTCAGGGCTGCAAGTGATATTTTGTTGGTCTAACTGCATTACCATGCATGTTTGTAGTTTGGTTCATAGGGCTGCAGTTTTTCTTCAGTTGAAAATGTTGTACTGAAATAAAAGAAGTATCTTCTGACTCTACAATTGTTGTGAAGTCTAAAGTTAACAAAACTAAACCCAAACACAATAAGTCTAATAAAAATATTATAAGAACTAATCTAAAAATAAATGCACTCTGACAGAAAAAGAGACTATGATCTAGCAACGATTGTAAATGTTTGTGACTTGTGGCCCATACTTTGGTTATTGTAATCTCTGAAACATTTTTCCTTGTTATTCTGGGTTTTTATCATCATATTAATCTTGCATAACTGTGGAGATAAAAAACCTAAATACCTTCCAGAGAACTGTAAAGGTCTATTTTATGTCAAAAAAATTGCCAGTTGGAGGAGTCTTTCTCCCCACTGACTGTACTGTGATACTGACATTGGAAGAAATTAAATCCACTCATCAGACACTGAAAAATAATGTTAATTCTCTGTCTGCCACTCATTTCCTATTGTGTTCCTTTTGAGGATCAGCCTCACTAACAAGCCAGCATGAAGCAAAGCTAACCATGAATGAGAGACTGTAAGAGAGAGTACTGTGATCATGAAAGTCTGAAAGTCTTATTCGCCAATATTTTCAGTGATTTCTAGAAGTACAAGATTGGTGAGAAGCAAACATCAATATGGGGCAAGATGTTCTACTTCTGCTGTCCACACCCAGAATATGCTTAGGGATTGCTTAGTGCTTTGGGATACAGTTTAGTCAAGGACTTGTCTGTATTAGGTTAATGCTTGGACTTGATCTTAAAGGTCTTTTCTAATCTAGTTGATTCTGTGATTCTGTAAATAAGTCCTTAAGGTCCTCAAAGTGACAACATTTCATCCTGGGGACACTGTTCACTATTTTTTATCACTGAAGCTCCCTGAGACCTGAAAGACCAACACTGGCAGGCAATTAACTCAATAACTTGTGCTTGCATTGCTGTGCTGTCCTTTTCCTGTCTGCCACAAGGGAGAACAGGACCAAATCCAGATGGTCACATCCCGCATGTTTATCACAGTGGTCCTGCTGGGGAAATGGAGGTATAGTTTGCTGTGTCTAAGTAGTCTGTGGTGTTTCTCTGCAGCCCCAGGAAAGGTACCTGGTTCTTAAATGAGGACAGCATTTAAGTCTTGCTTGACCCATAGTATCCTCTATCAGCTGACTCAAGTAATTGTCCACTCACGCCATGGCTGGTGTGAATCCTGTTCTTGGGAACTCAGGTAGGTTCATCTGCTAAAAATACAGACCTCTGCCATGTGGCCAAGTTTAGCCTTCCTAGCCCCTCAAAACTCCCTTTGGAGGTAGTATGATCTGTGGACTTGAGGGAGGCTGACCCTACAGCAGACATCTACAATAGGCACATGACTTGCATGTATTAAGTGCCTGGTTTCCCTTCACTAGCTCTTTTAAGGGAACCTATGCTGACTGGTTCTGTGGGAGGATCTGTGCTATAGTCACACAGCCGTTGCACTGAGAGCTGCAGGTCTCACACCCTCCTGAAAGGTAGGATCCTGCTACCGGAGCCTGAAAATGAGATGTTGACAATATTCAGGCTCCTTTGTACATCTTCAGCCTTTTGTAGAGTGATGGTGTCTGTTTAGAAGTCCTGTAAATCATTAGGTTTAAGATCTGTTGAGCAGATTTAAGTGATGTGTGTCATCAGTTCCCATAGAGAGATGTGATAGTTATGGGTGGAATACATGCTGTGATTAGAAGTACAGTATGTTGTTGCAAACTTGGGTTCATACAGTGCTTTGAATGGGCCTTCAAAGAAGATACTTGTGATTACAATAAAGAGTAGGTGCCATTTTAAAATGAACTAATTATTAGCAGATTTTAAAAATATATATTGAAATTACTGAGAAAAGTGGTGATGAGAGCAAAAATAAGCACAATCTGCTCTAATTATGTAAGAATGGCTTTGAAAGATTATGTGCTACTTTATTAGTAGGCTGGAAAAAACTTGAGGTAGTCACAGCAACTTTAAATATAGACTAGAGCCTTAAGTTTGAGTATGCAAGGCATGAAGAATGAGCTTTGGCATGGGCCACGTGAAAGCTGAGAACATCCAGATCTGTCAGAAAAAGAAGAAAAAATGAAAAGTGCCAATGAGAAAAATATTCAGCATGGTATCTAAACCTTGGGTGAAACCACAATTATTTTTCTCTTCTTTCTGCTTTCCTAATCAGTACTAAATCACTTGGTTAAATAAACCATCCTTTCAAAGATCTAGCTTTAAGATCTTTCATCTCTTCGTTCATAAACAGCAGGAGTATGTTTTTTTGAGGGCAGGTCAGAAGTTTCAGCCTCTGGCAACTGCAGGCTCTAATGTGCAGTGTGTTGTCAGATGTTCAGATGCTGGTGTGTTTATTGGACCCTTGATGAGTCCTTTTTTTTGCTTTCACAGGTCTGTGTGTTTATGTATATATATATATATATGTATGTAAAAATATATAGGAACATTCTGTCAGATGACATCAAAAATAAATGTAACATAATTTAACTCTTTTAATGTTACTATGGACTAGCTCTATTAATCAAAAAGTGTTTCTTAGCTACCTGGTCTCAGTTCTAGCAAATAAGCTGCCTTCAAATTGCTGATAGAATGAAGAAAGTTACTTTCTCCACTCCACAGTATATTGGAATTTGATATTTCATTTTTGTAATGATGAAAGTAAGTAGGATGTTGTGGAGAGAAAGGCAACTACGAGCATATTTCCTGGTCTGGAACTAGTCACAGAATGAGATATCACAGCTGCAGGAACAGCCCCTTGAGTTGAAGGGGCACCCTGACAGTATGAACAAGAGGGAACCATAAACCCAACCCTGTTTGTAGTCCCAATCTAGAAATACCAATAGGCTGAATCCCAGAAGTTTGAGCAAAGACCATGTTGCATTTGCTGTGTTTGTATGTTTTCTCCAAATTTCCCTACCAGTTAACATGTTGGGTTAGAGGAACCTTCGTTCTGGTCCACTAATGAATTCTTGTGACTCCATGTGCTCTTCCATGGTCTCCTGTAAGCTCCTCAGCACAAAAAAAGATGAGGCAAGCATCTGTGCCTATAGAGAGTAGTTAGGGCATTTATATCGTGTGGTGGTTAATGACATTTATAGCACCATTCCCTTACTATGAAGAAGGGAAGTTTTCTAGCCGTGTTGGAAGAAATCCAGGAAGAAGGAGGTGAGCTGGGGCAGATCAGTAAGGGACTCCCAGAAAGCAGATATACAGATACAGGCCTGGTGACCACAGTTGAGGGGTTTCAGTTAAAGAAAGAAATTTTTTTACTTTTCTTTTTACGGAGAGTAAAATAAACCCCAAAGTCTCCAAGATTCAGAGCCCAAGGGGAATGTTTGGGCACTGATGGACACATTTAATAATTAGGAGCAATTGCACTCAAATGTTTCACTCTTTTTCTGGTGGATATTTATGTGATTCAATGTGAAATGGAATAACTATTGCATGAGAAATCCAGAGATTTCTGCTTCAGAACATGCCAAGGAAGGGAATAGCCTAGGGCAGGTTCATGACAGACATACGCCCTGCTTCCCTCAGGCTAAGGGGAAGCATTTTAAATCTGGATTTCCCAAATCCTCGATAAGTATGGCACAAGTTTGCCCAAGTTCTCCTTGAGAGCATGGGCTTTGGTGGCACAGCCCCGCAGAGCATGCATCACTATAGGACTCTGCAAAACCCCTCAGCCATGTAACTTTTGAACGAGGCATGGGTTAAGCCTTTGCTCTCACATCTGTATATTTTAGCACAGGACTCCCACGCTGTATGTTGGCTTTTGTGAACGTGCTCCCTGGGTGTCTAGGACAGCAGTAGCAAGGCAGTCAAGACAATGAAAGGAAAGATTTCTACAATTCTGGTCCCCCTCCTACCTCCAGTGATTGTGTGGGAAGACTATTTAGAGAGATCATCCAGCAAAACTCTGCAACCTTCCCCTCCACCTCCTTGGTTACCCACAGCTATTTGTTTTGTTGTGTTTTTCATGGAGTTGGTTTCCAGCCAGCCAGCCTCCCTCACCAGGGGCATTGTGCTGTGATGTGAGTGCCAGTGGTGGTGCAAAGGGAGAAACCTGGGAGCTGATGGAGGGGAAACTGTCACAGCAAGCTTGGATACTCTAAGCAACAGTATCTCCCAGCATGTGCGAATATAAATACACAAAAGGCATCAGAATCAGATCAGTAAATAATCTGCATGCTGTATATCATGTGGTTTTTGGCAATGAGAATAAGGCCAGTGTTGTGGATAGCCTTACATACTTGAGCCTGATCAGGATCCTCATGCCCATCTGGCAGCCCTGTGTTGCAGAAGTGACCCTTCTGACTTCAGTGGAAATACTCCTATCATTCAGTTGAAGCAAGGGCTCTGAGCAGAGGAAACCATGGCAGCACAAGATTGGAAGTGTCTTCTCCCAGTTCAGTCCAGTCTTCTCTGCTGAATCTCTCTTTCAGCTGTATCAATTTAAAGGAAATTAATAACCATTTCTTTTTGTTCACACATATAGCAAGTTCTAGCAGTGCCTTGGGTAAGATAAAGTGATGTGGGGTTTGCAGCTATTTAGGCCACAGAGCAGTGTGCTTTCTGGGAAGAAAAGCTGCTGGGTGGCAGAAATAATTCTCTGTATGCTCAGGCAGATGAAGCATCAACATCACTGAAAATCACTGAGGGAAAGGCATGCAGGTAAATCAGTGGCTCTTCAAAGCGATGGATTGTGCTTTTCAGACCTCCTAGTCCCAGACTTTTCTATTCAGCAAATGATCCTGAATTTCAGTAGTGTGTATTCAAATGCAAAGAGTATGTTGCTCCTGTTCACTTTCTTCTAAATGCATATGAATTTGAGAAGCTGTAGGGAGTATAGGTATTTAGGACAGCAACAGCTGTAGTGTACTTCAGAAGCTAAATATGTAAACAGGTCTCTATACTCTGGAAATGATCTTGAGAGATCCTGAATCCTGCACACAGATTTTTACATGTGGCACTTTTTTCCCTTTTCTTTTCCCCATATTGGGGAAGACATCAACTGGCCAAATGAAATTCTCTGTCAAATCCCATGGACTTCCAGGGGCTGCACACACCTCTGCTCTTCACAAAGCACCAGTCAGAAGAACTAAGAGAGGTAAATCATCCCACAGAGCCCACTGCATAAATAGCCTTTAACCAAATCCTGCAGCCCAGCTTAGCCCTTTTAAAATATTTTGGGGGTGATGTCATCACCCGGGGTTGCCAGTGCACTTGTTGCTCTCCTCCCTCAGCCTACTTTAGTTCCCACACAGGGACAGTCCATCCAGACCAAGTGGGAGATAGGCAGAAGGTTGGAGGGAAATAATATCTGCAGTGACCCAAAGTCCAGAGGCAGAACCACTGGGCTTCATTTACCTCCTCAAGGTAAAAAAACTTGGCTTACTTATTAGGTCAGATTTTCTCTTGTCCAAGGACATAGAAGGCTGGCAAAACAACTTGGGAATGTAGGAATTTGTTAACTGCATGCACTAGGCTTTTAATAGTTAATCGGCAAACTAAAGCAGTTTCTATTTCAACTCTCTGTCTTCATGGTGGTACGGTCCCAGGGCTTCTCTAGTTTGCACCATAGATGTTATAGCCTGATCTGGCTTCTCTGCTGAGATTTTGGTTCTGTGTTGAAATTCTTTGTCTAGAGATTATGCCTCATTTTTTAAAAAAGTTTTTTATTTTATTTACATACCATACAGGTGGGATTAGTGCATGATATTCTATATATTAGTGCATGATAAAGTATTCTCATTTCTCTGCATGAACTCCAAAAACATATAAAAAAAAGAAAGCTTGCTGTGATAAATAAATACAATAGCCAACAGAAAAGTTTTTGAATACAACTTAAATGGGATTTCTGAAGTAAGAGATCTATAGCAACATGAAAATGCAGGGAAGTGAGAAGGTTCTTAAGAAAAAATAGTCTTTCATCCATAGAATTAACTCACAAAATATATGAAGTTCTTCAGAAATTAAAATGTCTAACCTTAGGTTTTCCTCGTACTTTTAGTGGTAACAAATAATTCAGATTTATTAGTTTGGTTTCTTGTTTTGTTGGGTTTTTTTGTTTGTTTGTGTTGTGGGTTTTTTTTTTTTTTTTTGTTTGTTTTGGGGTTAGTTTGGTTTTTTTTGTTGTTTGTTTGTTTGTTTGTTTGTTTTTTTTAATAAAAGAATACCATGCACCTAGCTTCTTTAAGAAATGAAATATGCAAATACAGGAATTTACAGAACTCTAAGTAGCATATTTACAATGTATAACTGTTGAAAATAATAAACGGGGCTTGGGCACTATTTGTTTGAAAATGCTTGTACAAAGCAGTGCTAATTTCAACAGACTGTCACCCCTGCACTGTGTATTTTGGGGTGACAACTGAGAACACTCCTTGTCAAATGCTGGAAATCAAAGAAGGTGATAAGTTGCCAGAGATAGCTTTTACTTTTTAGTGTCCCCAGTGCTTACAAACTTCTATCCACTGAAATGACATTTATTTACACCAATATAAATAGCTCTGCTGAACCTGTCATCTTCATGCATCTGTTCTTCACCTATTTTTCTTTTTCCTTAAAAGAGCCTGTGACCTGAAGGTTGAGCTCAAGGACGCTCCTGGACAAGTCACTGAAGTTTTTGCCTTTGCTCTACCTGCTGAACTCTGCTCTCCCCTGATTACTCCACAAAAATGGAGCGATCCACGCAAGAACTTTTCCTCAACTTCATGATTGTCCTGATAACTGTATTGCTCATGTGGCTTCTTGTGAAGTCTTATCAGGACTAAAAGACAGTCAGAAACTCTGGGAGGTGATTTAAGTGCAGACATAAATAACACCCACAGCACACCACTGTGATTATCTTTCAGTCAACTGAGAGTGTCGTGAATCTTTTTTTTACTCTCTCATATCTGTTGCTTGTGTTAAAGTTTGTGATGGGTCTATAATGGTGTAATTATTTCATTCTGCAATGATCCAACTGTAAAATACAAGGTCCTTGGGAACTATTTTAATGTATTTGTCTCCTCTGGTAGTTACTGTGAATGCTGTAGCCCATTGCCCACCATGTTGGCTTCTTTGGTGTCAGTGTTAGGTTCTCGAGGGTATAAAACTGCAGTATACAGTGTAACTGTCTGTATCAACCAGTGTAAGAGGCACAAACTCACTTAGCAGAAAGGAATGTGAAATCTCTACTTTCATTCACTCATTTCACTTAAATAAAGAACATGTAAACCCATTTTTTGTAGCATTCCTTATCTCTCTCCTGACTTGACTGCTGCTCACTGAGAGACCTGATGATAACCATGGTATGGTCTGGTGGTTTGCTTGTTCTTCTCACCTGCATTTTTATTTGTTTTTTTTTTTTTTTTTAAATGCTGCAGAGTCGAGGTCCTGCAGCTTAACAGATGAGTAACCACACGAGTGACCTGTTCAGGTCACTTTTCTGTCCAGAGTGACTTACACCATTGGCACCTGTGGACATGGACTTTATAAAGAACCTCTGTCCCTCAGGGTCACTGTCAATAATTGCATTTTCTGCAGCTGGATTTCAGGCAGGGATTCCCAGGGTCCTATTTTTGGCCAAACTATGCTTGGAGAAGTGCCTGGAGGGATGAGCCTGAGTCAGTTGCAGGCATAAGCACGTGCTGGCACCCCAGCCCTGCTGCGAGCCTTGCCCAGGGCAGGAGTCCCTCAGGGTCCACTGTGGCACGCCAGGCACCAAAGCACAGCCACGCTCAGCCTGGGCAGGACAAGGTGCAAGTGTGTCTGTGTTGCTGTGATGGTGTCGTCGCCTGCTAAAAAATCTTGAGCCAGCTTGAAGAGCACATGGTTTCTGACTTCGTGATGTCAGTAATTAAACTGCTCCTAGGCATTCTCCATCTGTTATTTTAATGGCTTTAAAGAATCAGTATCTTCTTCTACAAAATACAGTTTGCTGTAGGTAGGCAGGTAGATGTGTGACCTGCTGCTGATACACTTATCCTTCCCCTCCAGAACCTTGCAATGAGTGGGCAACATCATGGGGCTGTGCAGAGTTAACCAAAGCAGGTATCTGGCATGGTTTGGCAGAGTGGTGCTGGCTGTGACAGCAGGGGCTCAGGACTGGGCTTTAAGGAAAGATAGCAAATGTTGTAGTAGCACCACTTGTTAAGTGTGTGTGTTGCTTAAAGATTGCTAGTAAATGACCTGTTGCCCTGTGTTGGTTGCACACTCCATCCAGATTGCAGCCACCCCCACTGCAGCTGGTGCCACTCATCCTCCCAGTCAAGAAATCCCCACTCCAGTGCAGTGATAAAAATCGCCTCTTGTTTACCCTTGCCTGTGACTGAGAAAACCTATTTCTGGAATTTCTGGGGCTGGCAACTTTTTTTGGTGATAAAACCAAGACATTGAAACGGATTTTTGCCAGCAGTGGACACAGTCTTTCTTCGCAGCCCACCTTGCACCAGATGCTGCTGTATTTTCACTAATTTACAAGGTCGGCTTGTGTTCATAAGCTTGGCTGAGACACACAGCAGTGGCTGGAGAAGGAGATGGAAAAATCTATTTTTAAATACAGTGAATACCTGATAATTCAGTATGAAAGATTCTCATCTTTCAGTGGCTGTGACTCCTTACCCCTGCTGAACACAGTGTCTTCAACCAGCATTATCAGACCTTCCCTGTTGCTTAAAAACGGGTTTTCAAAGTCTCTCATACATCATGGCTTTCACAGGGGACCTCACTGCTGTGTGCTCAACCCACCTGGCAGGGCTGAGAAAAGCTCTGCCAGTACTAGAGCACATGGCTACTGCCCAGGGAGAGCAATGTCATGAGCAAACTGACAAGTCTGAGCCTGCCTCAGGATAGCAATTGAAAAAATAGAGTTGTGGGCTTTACAGTCTGAAGCAGAAGTGGTTCAATAGAAGCTCAAGATGATCCTAGTAATTTTCAGATAGGAAGAAAGAATGTTGTGGAGTGCTTGGGCCATCCACAACTTTTAGCCATCAGTGTTTTGGGGACTAGACTTGCATCTAACTTTGACAATATGATTAAGGTAAAGGAACCAACATAAGATTCTAGAAGTGAGAATACCAGCCTAAGTGGCTCTATTTACAGGCTTTTATAATTTTTAAGCAGATTTTGAAGTCATTTGACCTAAGTCATTTGCCTAAAACTGAGGAAAAAAGACAATTCAACAGTTAGTGCCAGATGCTGCACAGAGCCAGCACCATGCAGGTACACAGACACACCAGTATCAAAGAGCATCAGCTAAATGCACATATATAGGCAACATTTCTGAGTTTGAAGGACCTTAATGTAGGTGTTCGGTGTGAGCCTCAAATTCTTTGCATTGTCTTCTTGCTTGCCAAAGAGGCTCTAGAGGAGAAGTGGCTCTCCAGTGATGCATGTTACCAGCATTTTCCAGCCCTTTGCAGTGTAAAGGACATGAACACCAGAGGACTTCTGGGCTAACAATGATTTGTCTTTCATTTATCAGAAAAAATTATTTTAGGCAAAAACATTTTAAAGCTATACTTTAGAGTAAATAGCTACTCTAATTCTTCCAGCCTCTCTGGGCAAACTGTCCCAGTGCTTGATCACTCTCACAGTAAAAAACTTTTCCTGCATTTCGGTTTATGCCCATTACCTTGTCTTGTCACTGGGCACCACTGACAAGAGTCTAGCTTTGTCTTTTTCATTTCCTCACTTTAGGTATTTATACATATTGATAAGATTGCCCTGAACCTTCTCCAAGCTGAACAGTCCCAGCTCCCTCAGCTTTTTTTTCACATGTGAGATGCTACAGTCCCTTCATCATCTTCATTGCCCTTTATTGGACTCTCATCCCTTGGCTCTCTTGCACTGGGAAGCCCAGCTCTGAAGTAAGCATTCCAGATGTGTCTCATCAGCGCTGAGTAGAGGAAAAGTATCTTCTCCCTTGATCTGCTGGCAATGCTCTGCCTGATGCAGCCCAGGAGGCTGTTTGGCGCTGCTACAAGGGCACATGCTGGCTCATGGTCAGCTTGGTGTCCATGATGAGCCTCAGGTCCTCTGCAGAGCTGCTTTCCAGCTGGTTGGCCCCGGCCTGTCTTGGAGCCTGGGGTTATTCTTCCTCAGGGGCAGAACTTGGTATTTCCTTCTGTTGAACTTCATGAAGTTCCTGTTGGCTCATGTATCCTATTGGGCAGGACAGCACTCTGGTGTGTCAGCCACTCCTTTCAGTTCTGTATCTTTACTACACTTTTAATACATACACATAATTATAATTAATCCATAACTATTTTAAGCTGAAGAGATCTATCCCTTCTTTGTGGGCCCTAACACATTATGAATGATGTACCATGAAATACTGTGTCCAGCTCTGGAGCCCTCAGCACAGGAAGGACATGGATCTGGTGGAGAAGGTCCAGAGGAGGGCCACAAGGATAATCAGGGAGCTGAAACACCTCTCCTACAGGACAGGCTGAGTGAGCTGGGATTGTTCGGCCTTGAGAAGAGAAGGCTCAGGGGAGACCTCATAACAACCTTCCAGTACCTGAAGGGAGCTTGGATTTAGCTTGGATGTAAGGAAGAAGTTCTTTTACCATGAGAGTGGTGGAGCACTGGAACAGGTTGCCCAGGTAGGTGGTTGAGGCCCCATCCCTGGAGACATTCAAGGTGGGGCTTGACAGAGCTCTGAGCAACCTGCTCTAGTTGAGG